>VWZZ01004507.1:833666-844829 GCA_013399095.1 Psophia crepitans
GAGTTTGAGGAAGGACAAGCTGTGCAAGAAAAGTGTTTTCTCCCCAACTGGTACACTTTAAAAAAAATAAAAAAAATCATAGAGTACTCTAACAGTTTGTCTTAAAGGGTAGGTGATACTTTTTTCTTCCCATCATATGTGGGTGTTCCAGTCAGCACTAAGGCTCAAGAACTTAAACTGCTGTAGAGAGAAGCTGTAAGCTTAATTTCCTTATATTGGAGAGGGACAAAGAAATAGGAACCAAGGACTGCATTATTGGAAAGATCCAACTTCAGAAAATGAGAGTGCTACATTTGTGGCATGGTGATACTCTAGATTTTTTTTCCTGCCTAGCTCTTTAGATGAGTATGGAATAATATAGCATGGACATGTTTCATGTTTAATTTGGTCCTCTAGTGAAGTGGGACTTAAACTGGCATTACTTGAAATTTCAAGACAGAAATGGAGTTGGATTCCTTCTGACCTCCCAGTTAATCCTGCACGGTGAATATATACAAACTGTTTAGTTTGTCCATCTCAGGCATCATTCCTGTGTTCATCTCTACCTCCAGCTTTAAACAACTTGTTTTCTTATTTGCAGATCCTGAATGGATTAAGAGGTTATTGCAAGGACCTTGCACATTCTGTGATTCTCCTGTGTTCTAGAGAAGTGCTGTGTAAAGATTGAAAGTATTTTCTCTGCTGCATATGCTCCCTTCAGTCTGGAAGGATATCGAGCCCAGGAATATGGACTTTACTGGAGGGGGGAAAACATTGTCCGCAACCCTGTAAAATAGGCCATCGAGGGTTCTAGAAACTCCTTAAGTCCAGAGCCCAGTCCATGCTCCAGAAACAGGAGTACATCTGGAAGAGCGAGTTTATAAAGCGGTTTGGAAATGCACCCCATTGACGCATCAGCAGCTGGACACGTTTCCTTTTACCGAAAAGAAACTGAAGTCTTAAGTACGCAGCGTGAACTGTCCTTTCTGCCCGACAACTGTGTGATTCCCCCAAAGCTAGGACGGGAACAGCGGAGCTGCCTCTTGAATGGTCTTGGTGGGTAGAGAAGGCTTCAGCTTATGGTGCTCGTTTGCTTTTTGACAAGCACTGGCACTTGCTGCAGAATATTAAACTATCAAAATAATTTGTGGTTCTAATTTCTTGCAGAGCGAAGCGTGTGCCAGTTACAGCCATATGAGAGAAATTGGGCCGTTATATTAGTTCACTTAAAGTCTAGAAGAATAGCTGCCTCTCAACTGTTCTAACAGTATTGCAGTCAGAAGGGCTTGGGTCAAATATGGATCAGTAAGAATGATTTTTAAAATGTAATAATTATTAAACTAATAGCAATTAGATTAAACACTAATATATATATATGAAGATTCCAATACTTTTAAGTCTCTTGCCCTATTTTTGTTTTCTGAACTAAGTTCTAACCACTTCCTAGCTTTTGCCAACGTATATGCCTTTTGTTTCATTTAACCCTCTACCAACAGAGATCATCTTTTCCAGTGTAACTCAGCAAAAACATTACCAATTTACCTTATTTTCAATTGAATTGAGAGTTTGTCTCAGAGAGGTCTGTCACACAAGTACTTGCTCCCAGCTGACGGTTTCTCTTTTCATAATAATGCAATAAAAATCCCCAAACCCTACCATGGCTAAGATGTTACAGGTAGAGTTTCCATATGTGGTCGTGGCGTCTGGTGAAGCTGTTCTGTAGAACCCTTTCTTATCAAGAGGTTCGTAAATACACCAGTGATGTAGCATGGCTGAGCAAAGAAATTTATTCTGCCTTCTAACTGTCCTATCAGGAAAAAAACCTGTTGTTCTCTCTTTGGCATCTAGTTCCTATGGGGAGCAGGAGAATCCTTTTCAACTTCCTATGCAGTGTTAGAGGAATAATACCTCCAAAATGTGTATGGTTATTTGGTACAGTTTGTCTTGTTGACTTAAATCCATGTTGTCAAATAATCCAAAGTTAATGTATTTGCTTTCTTCAGAGTACCAGTCTGGACACTCGGATATGTTGCCCTGTTTGTGATTCATGACACTCCTAATTGTGTGTGAAGTCCTCTGTAGCTATTTGAGAAATCAAGGAATTGTCCTGACAGGATCAGCCTCCAACGATGCATGTGTGGATTGGTGCTTAGCTTTCCTTGACTTAATGACTATGCATATTTTATTAACCTTCCTTCACCTGTAGTAGGAGCAAATTTGTTTCAGCTGACATGAAAACAAGTCTGCTGTCCTCACTAGTCAGAGTTTCATGCATTAAGCATGATAGTGCTGTGACTGAGAATAACATTAATGTAGTAGCCTAGAACAGCAGAAACACATTCATCTGTAAAATAATTAGCCCTGTTTGTAAATACCCTTGGAAGTGATACCATAATTGTATTAAAGAAATGTTTAGTTTTTTACTGCTGTGCATTGAAAATTGAAATTACTTCAGTGTGTCTGCAGAGAAAGAAAATGTAGATCATGGTAGCATCCAGTAAAACAAAGAGTAACCTCGATACCTAATGTGTGCGTAGTTTGGGGCCAGTGTTTATCATCCTCCCAGTGTTGGTGCAGCTTGGGGAAACACAAGATCAGTTTCCTATATGAGCTGAAGAGGTTTATTCATGGTGGTAGAGAAAATGGTTTAAGTGGAAGCTGCAAGTCCTTGTCCAGACAGTCCTGGCCAGTTCATCAGTGAGCATTCCAATTCAGAAATTCACCTGACTATGGAAAAGCTGAGAGAATCTCCAGAACCATGTGTAAATGTTTTTAAAAACAAAAAAAAAAAGGTCAAAAAACCTTTCTTTGAAATTCGCTTAGAAACCATAATAGTATCCTGATCTGCTAAAATGTTTAAGTCTGGCCAACCAAAAGGTTCAACAGGGTATCGCTAGATTAACTCCTGGTGATTACTTCTAGCAGTTACCTTGAATTTCCCTGGATTGAGTTTTAATGCCTTAGACATGTAGGAGCTCTAGTACACCTAGCATTAATGTTTATTTTCCTTGTCTTTCAAGGCAGTAGATACTCAGTATACCATTGCCAGTTTATTTAACCTGATTTATGACTACTGGGAGAATGGAATCTTAAAGCCAACGATGTCAGCTTTGTCTGCATGCCAGTGGAGATCCTTTAGCACAAAGCTTTCACTTCTCACCCTGACCCATTCACAGCAGGCAAAGAGGTATTGTGATTCAATTTTTTTTTTTTTTTTAAACCGTCACTGGTCCCTACATGTATTTTTAACCAGGATAGGCTTGACTAGTATAGCACACCTCAGACTGGTAACGAGGTCACTTCCAACCTTAATGATTCTATTCTATTCTATTCTACTGGGTTTTTCTCAGCTAGTGACTGAGACTTCCTTCAGGAAATCTTTTATCTGTCTTGGACTCATGACCTGCAGTTCTGGGAACATGGACGTTAGTCCCGATCCTGTTGGAGCACTGTAACAACCTGCAGGGCTGCAGCAGCACCTTGATGCATTATCCCCCACGTTGTCCTAATCAAACCCCTTGCTTTCATCCCACACAGGGAAGG
This sequence comes from Psophia crepitans, assembly GCA_013399095.1. Lineage (NCBI taxonomy): Eukaryota > Metazoa > Chordata > Aves > Gruiformes > Psophiidae > Psophia > Psophia crepitans. The sequence goes on from VWZZ01004507.1 coordinate 837,189, forward strand.
TGAGTGGCTGAGGAAGGTACGAGCACCTGCTGCCAGGCCCTCATGCTATTTTGCCATTAACAGAGCCGCCTTCTCAAGCTAATACGTAGCCACACTATCCAATATTAAGGCCCAGTCTGTCTTGAGCCATCAAGTGAAGTATCACAAGAATAAATCCCACAAAATCAGAGTTTCTCTCGCTAAGTTTTTGCCCTAAGTTTTGCAAGATACCCCAAACAAGTGAATAGTGGAAGGCTCTCCTCAACTGCTTCGCCATTTGGTGGTGAACACTGTGGCTGTTCACGGTGCCTCACCTCCAGAGGAAGAATAACTCTCCAGCAGAGACAAAGTGGTTGTTGATGCATTGCTGCCTTTGTTTTTTTTTTTAAAAAATTGTGGTACTTGCTCTTGCATCTGAGAATTAATACGTGCTGTGTTCTGTGTCTGCAGCTAATGTGTCATTGTCCTTGATAAGTAGCTTCTCATAGCATTTAAGATTTGCTTCTCAGGCTGATGAGAAGAGTTTATCCCTCCTCCACTGGGCGGAAGAAATCCAGGTTTGCTGGATAAGCGGAGCAGCTTTGGACTCACAGCTTCTTCGTGCTACTTGCTGTTGTTTGAACTGAGGTGAAAGTTTGGGGCCACGATGACTCTGTCTTGCCTCTCCAAGCTGTGCCTCCTGCTCTGGAGCTGGGGGCAGTGGAACTTGTTGCTGCCTGTTACCTTAATTCAGCTATGGGTTGGGGACTTCAGCATTCAATCATCCTTTCCTTGTGTATGTTCCCCTTCCTATTAATCCTACTGTATATTTCTAGAGAGGAAATATTATGGTTGCTAATGCATATATACAGGCAATAAATATTTCCTTTATTTTCTTAAACTTACCAGCCTGGCTAATGTATCATCAGTGATTACAGGCAGCATAACACCATTTATTCTATCCTCATTAAGTGTTTCTTGACATAAAAGAACTGAACGCAAACATTTATAGTCCTAGTTAAAGGCTAACAAATCACACTTGTGCTCTTATGCCCTAAACTAACATTTACGGGGGAACTTGTTTGTACCAGTTTAATTTCTCAAACACAGAGCCCTTCCTTTATGACTTGCCCAGTTTCCGAGGCAGCGGACAGCCTTGCAGGCACAACTGCTGGGGGCTGAGTTGTCACCTTCAGGTAGGATGTCAGGGAGAACCGGGAGGGGAGCCCGCCCGCACTCTGAGGAGCCCTCACCGCCGAGCGGCTTGAGGTGTATCACCAAAGCTCTTGCTCTTTTGACAACATCTAAACTTAGCGTGCAAGACAGAATTCACAAGGCCAGTGAGATGCCTCTACCAATAGATTATCTTCGAGGGGGCAGGATGGTGGCTGCAGGGAGAGGAAGGCACCTCTTCACTCCCTCTGCTCTGCCTTTCCCCGTGAGCGGAGCTGGTACGTCAGTGAGAAACCACCACGTGCCTGCTTCCTACTGTCAGTCACCACAAAGTGCTTGTTGGCATTTTACAACCTAGCTCACGCGGTTTAATGACTTCTTTCTGGCAGTCACCTTGTGTGTAGGTAGTAGCCATCTAATACTTAGCAATATAATAAACTTCAAATTTGTTACTGCACAGTATTAGTTCATGTTTTTACAGCTGGAAGTAAGGGCTGTAGCAGTCAGCCTCAAAGCGTGGGTAGTTGTGGCAAAAGTCAGGTGGATTGTAAACCTCTGAATAACTGGAAGAACGTGTTTCTGGGTAAACAGAGCTGAAACGCTCAGAGCAGTTACCAATACTACACCTGTCCTCATCCCCCTCTCCTGTTCCCTTTTGAAGCTTTCTGTATCAGACCTGCAAAGGCACAGTTGCACTGGTTATACTCCAGACTTACATGGGAGTGGGTGGGATTTATTCCTTAACCAAAACTGGTACCACTGTCAGCGTGGAGATGCCCGATAGTTTGCAACTGGTAAATACCAGGTTGGAAAGCTGCTTTCTCCCCCTCCATGTGGGTAAATGGGGACAGCTTGAGCCCAGCTCTGTTCCTCTGGAGTCCTGTCCTACCTGTCGAAGGCACAGGAACCTTAACAAGACAGAGTTGAGCCTTCTCTTGGAGTCTCAATCCAGGATAGCTTTTCACAACTTGGAGAGGTCAGTGTGTGTGTACCGCGATGGAGGCAGGGCCCTGTGTATGTACTCTCACTTAGATTTCTGCCCGTGCTAATCTTTGGCCATACTCAGTCCTAACTCATACTTTACACTGGAGATGTTCCCAGACTCTTGCTGTCACTTGGAATATTCTTATTCTGTCACCGTTTTTAACGCTAACTTGGTTTTTAGCACTTTTCACTCAAAAGACCTGGAGCTCCTGCTGCTCAGCCTGGGCAGCGACCTCAGGAGCGTCCCTGTTGCCAGCGGTACAGGGGGCACTTACTGCATTAACTACACTACAGTTCGGGGCAGGAAGCGCAGTAATTCCCTGTGCTGTCCCAGGCTGCGGCTGAATCCACCCAGATTTGGATGTTTGGAGCACCTTGATCATGGGAGGACTCCTGCACTGCTGAGCCCTGCAGCATTCTGATTTAGCACGGAACTCGAGGCCAGCCCTGACAAGGGACAACCCAACAGCCACCCAAGTGGAACTTCAGAGGTGACTTTAATTGCTGCGCTAATCTAGTGGTGCTACTTTAATTCCATTCTGGGGTGCAAGTGTTGTAGCTCGTCACCAGGCTGCACCAAAAGCAAACTTGAGTTTTTAATCTTTAATTCCTGGATTTTTCCTTTGAGACTTAGTTCATGGGAGGGTCTGACAAAGTTGCTGTGAATACTGATGCTGTGTATATGGCATATTTTGTAAACGTGAAGCAAACCTGGATGAATGTTTTGTATACTGCGTTGTAATCCTGCTCCTTTTTTATTCTAAATAAATAAAGTACTTGTTTGTAATGTCTGTATTTTAAAGGACTGAATTTCGGGTGGTGGTGGGGGGAAGAGCTGAGACTGACAAAGAGCAGTGTATGTAGTCAAGTACTCAGGCCTTTGGCATAAGACTTCACACTTCAAAAAAAAAAAAAAGCCACAACAAAAAAATCTCACCGTGGCCTGTCACAGAGCTCCGTGGTAAAGCCTGGGAGAGGACCTGGGGTCTGACAGTGCCCTCCAGCCACCCACCCATTCCCTTCTCACCAGCACAGGTTCCGCCTCTCTCTTTTCCCTGCTGCCTGAACTGCCTCGTGGCAGCACCCCTGCTCCAGAAAACAGTTCCACTGAAGAACCAACTTTCCTTTGTGAAAGGGGCCTGACATCACCTTTTCTTTTCTTCCGTAGAATCAAACGGTTCTTGTTGCAGAAAGGAGAATGACCCAGGAACGCCTGCTTGTAGAGGGGAATGGACAATTTTCTGTTCAAAGTACGTATGACAAGGCAAGAGTCACCTTTTGGGTTCAGTTTCGGCACCTGCAACACGGAGGGGCGTCACGGGGTCCTAACCACAGTTTGTTCCTACTTAAGACCAGCTCAGCTCCAGCTGCCCTTCTGGGGCACAGAGCCGAGGCACGGGAACCTGCCGAGCCCATCTTTGCTCCAAACCCAACCTTAAGGGCCGGTACGAACGCCTCGCTGCCCCTTCCTTCATTGCAGTCACGCAGCTTCTACAGCACCTTGTCAGCGGGCGGTGGGAACATCAGCTACATTTAAGGGGTCTGTGCTGGCAGCACCCGAGCTGTCCGAGACCAGGTGAGAAACCACAGGAGGTGGCAGGGAAATCTTTCAAGTGCTCCAGGGGCTCCCTGCAGAGATGGCGCTGGAGGATTGGGTCTCCTGCCTGGGGGTGTTCCTTCCACCACAGGGCACTGGCGGGTCTGTTGTCTGGAGCAGGTGGGCACGAAAGTTTGTGGAACAGTTGGACCTACTCGTCTTGTTACTGAGCTACAAAACTAACAGCATAATACATCGGGTACGGCACCACCTCCAAGCAGCCTCTCCGCAAAGCATCTTCGGAAAGCGGAGTGATAAAAGATGTCCACTTCAGAACTGGGCAAGCTCTACAATAAGTAACGTCTGGTCCCCGCTGCGTTCTTACCAGCTCCTCTTTACCTTGTTTTTCCTCATTGCTCAACATTTGTTTTGCCAGAATAAGATGCTAATAAAATCAAGTGTAGTTACCAAATTGGTTTTCAAGAGTTGCATTCCAATTATAAAAGCCTAATTCCTCCTTCCACCCACTGAACCTTTTTGGTATTAACAGGCTTTACTATGCAAAGTGATGCAGGGGCTGTTTCGTTTACAGTAATTAAATGAATGTCAATTGTTTTAGTTGTTTCTGAGGGAGAGTTCTACATGAGTATTAGCATGTTCTGCTAACCCTTACGTTCTGCACTTCAGGCCTGCTGCAAACCCTTGGGGGTTGACCATTGACCTGAGACTCCGTACCCAGACATGCCAAGCGCATCTCAATGAGACGATCTCTTTTTCTCAGTTTCTATGGAACCAGCGGAGCGGAACTAATATAGCGTCCGCATATAGATGAAAGAATGAAGAGGAAAAAGGGCTTTACAGCTAAATTAATTAAGCAGATGTACCTGTCTAATTAAAGATGCGCCGTCCCTTTTGTACCCTAGCTGCAGTACAAACAGTATTTAAATACACTCTCCATCCATTTCATCTATCAAAATATTTAGTAGGAACACTCAGATGAAGGTGATATTAGCAAGATGAGCTTCCCATGTATTATTAATAGAAGGGCTCCCAATTATGCACGAATGCTACAGCATATCTTTATAGCAATAGCATAAAAAACCAGCTGCCCAAGTAGGTTACCAAACAGCACATTTGTAACAGGTAGGACTGTTATAAATGCCCTTGCTCAGCTTTGCACGAGGGTTTGCGGCTGGGCCCCGTGCCGTGGGAGCAGCCCTGCCTCAGCTCCCGGCTGGATTTTCTCAGCGCGTGAGGACTCAGCTTGCGTTGCTGGTGCGAGAGGATTTGGCTTCCTTTGATTGCAAATACATTTATTCCGAGATTTTAAAAGCTGCCCTCAAGGCTGGAAAGTCCAATTCCCATTCAAACCCCCCCAAAGGTATTGAAAATTCTGACCTTAAACTCTCCTAAAACAACACAACATCCCCACAGCCATCAGGATAACCAGGGTCTTCCCACTTGGATTTACTCCACAGGCACATGGAGAAAATTTGGCACGTACATGTGTCCTGGCACACCTTAAAGGCCTAGACACGCACGAGCAAAGACGGCAACAAAGACCCAAACTCATTTACAGCAATAGGACCAGAGAAATCACCGAAACCCAAACAGGTTCTGGAGTCCTGCGCTCTCTGGGAGACGAGGGCACACGCCTCCTGCATCTTCCCAGGCACGGAGGGATCCGGCAGAAAGTTGAAGCTCCTCCCCATCCCCTGCTCAAGGGGAATTCACTCTCATACACGAGGGAGAAAGAGAGGGAGACATAATAGAGGCATCAAACTCTGCCCTCCTCTCAATCACAACAGCAAATCACGCCCCTTCTTTAGAACCATGAAGGATGTGCGTTTCCACAGCCAGAGTCTGAACTATCTAACAGAGCATTGCGCTTTTCATCAAGGATATTCCAGATAAAAAAAGACTTACCTGAGCATTTACTGCAGCCAGATCCAGCCAGAGCTGAAAACCCTGGGCACCAACCCACCCAGGCACAGCTCAGTGGGGGCAGCCGCGGGTGGAACCCACAGCCAGCAGGCAATGAGGTGGAGGAGCAGCTGCTGCAGAAAAGCCTCTGGGACAGGCTGGGAGCCTCACCCCACGAGGAAAACAGGATTTAGTAACCTACCTGCTACTGCAGCTCGTTATGTCCTTAATTGGGTTCTGAAAGTGATGAACCTGCAACCAGTTTCCTATGGCTCTGGATACTTTTTCCAGTTGTTCTGAATCTTTCCCCCCGCCGAGGGGCTGGGGTGCCGCACAGGGTGGTGCGGGTGGCTGGTGCATCTGGGGAGTAACTGTTTTGTCAGAACTTTTTAAGCAATCCGAGTTAACAAAGGAGTAAAAGACTGCACCCTGGCCTCAAAACGTCTGCTGTCTGTGGGGAAGGTGTGCTGCGGAGCTGCAACCTTTCTTCTTCCACTTGCTTTTGTGTTTGCCTGCAGCGGACGGTGGTCTGAAGCAAGATGGGTAGCGCCCGCGTGGATGTGGTGGAGAGCACTGCGTGAATGAAGACACAAGCACATCTAATAGCTTTAATGCTCCGAATGGGCTTCATGGCTATTACAGGGTTAAAACACAACTACTGTTCACAGAATCACAGAATCAGAAAAGGATATTTGAATTAAAGAGCAGAACTTCCCTAGCCGCAGTGCTTCATACCTTGGATCACAAAACAAAAACCAAAAAAAAATTGACATAAAGCACAATTTCTGACTCTCTGAGCTTCGCTCAGCCTCGGCGAGCTGCAGATTTACCACAGCTTGGCTGACTTCCTCTTCACTTGGCATAACCGGCCGCTGCAGTGACTGGGCTGCAAACGTTACAGGGAAAAGTTTAAAATCAACTGTTACAGAAATCATCCTTATTAATTATAAGCTTTTTAATTTTTTGCACGGAAGGGGCTTAATGATACAGCTTTCTATAAACTCAAATACAACATGAGGGTCTTGGTCAGCATTGACGTAAAAGGCGTCTTCATAAAAATCCTCCAGTGCCTTGACATTCCTGTAATAGATCTCCACGCGCTTCTCAATATTTTCTTCTTGGTCTCTAGGGTTCTGCCTGAGGCGGGCTTGGATCTCCGGTGTGGGTGCTGGTCTGAACGTAGTGTGGTATCTGGAGATGAGATACAAACGCCACCACTTCAGCTCAAGTTGAGGACACAGCGACTGTTTCCTAAGATAATCCATGTTTTTGCCTATCCCAGTTCCTTGGAAGTGCCTCTTCCTGCTCTAGGTTGGGGTTTCAAAACAATGAATAGAAATTTCAGGGCAAGTAAGCTGCCATTGCTGCTCTCAAGACTCCTGGATGCTCAGAGCCAGGACTTTCTCTTGGGGTGCCACAGATGGTGTTTACAGACTTCACACAAGGTGTGGAGAAATCTCTACTACCTGCCCAGTGCTCCACATTGAGATCCAATCTAACACACGTTTTACTTGTGATCTTTGATTCCTGTCTTAAAAAACCCTTAAACCTTAGCATCTGTTAAAAATCTTTGCTGTGGTTCACTGTTGTGCTGATGCTGGACATTAAAAAACCTGCCAGACTCTGCGTGCTTTCTCTGCCTTGAATCCATGAGCCCAAACACGGCCCTGGGCCCAGGAACTGCTGAAGGACCTGCAACTTAAAACCTGTTCAAGGCTTTCAGACATTGGGGACTTTTCTGCCAAGATTCAAAAGTGCAGCAACAGGGCTGGGATCACCAACATCAAATTGTGAAAGTATTTCCTACTAGCAAGCACGTGGCTGAGTGCTTTGCTTCCAGCAAGCGGCTGAAGGGCAGCGGAAGCGCAGCCCTCGCTGGGCACAACCTCCAAACCACAAGCTTGAGCTACGACACCAAGTTGGGGGGAAGTGTCGATCTGCCGGAGGGTAGGATGGCTCTGCAGAGGGACCTGGACAGGTTGGATCACTGGGCTGAGGCCAACGGGATGAGGTTTAATGTGGCAAAGTGCCGGGTCCTGCACTTTGGCCACAACAACCCCAGGCAG
>VWZZ01004507.1:844886-913639 GCA_013399095.1 Psophia crepitans
TTGAAAGACTGGTACGGTTCCTCCTGGTAAGCCGCTGCTAGTAGGATTGATACTGTTAGTACTAAAGGTCACTGGAAGAAGTTAGGAAGACACAAGTACTCTACCTTGGTCTCTGAGTGGATACCAGGTAGAACATAATGGCTAACAGCTTTTTATAGCAGCTGAAGACAAAAAGAGGCTCATTCACTGTGAGGTAGGTTTTGGTTATTTCTGATTTCCAAAATGCCAGAATTTGGCTGCCCTGAATTCACAGTCGTAGGGTTGCTCAGCCAGTTGGCAGGCTTCAGCCAGACAGAGGATTTTCATCACCGGAGTTCTGCAGCAGTGCCGCGGTCCAGCTCAGCCTGCCCAGGCAGCTGACACCAAAAAGAATTCTGACCATGTTTCTGCATTGCCAAAGGCTCCCAACAATCGCTAAAAGCCCTTTTGCAAACATGTATTTAAATTTCCTGCCACAGTAATTCTACTTCTGAGTAAATGTCTCCTGTGCCCTAACACAAAACCAGTTTATCCCTCTTCCTGCACAGCCAAATTCGCTGAAACTGTTGGGATAGATGGAAAACCGAGGAGAGAAGCAGAGTCTGTGTGTGTCTGCACAGAACGGCATTCCACCCCAGCTGGTACAGTGGTGGGGACACAGAGTTCATTCCACATTAGGATTATTTGGAGCGCAGCTGAAGGCCACCCTCTTCACTGCTCTGTAGCCAGTGGTGCAGGTTTATCGTAATTCTGAGGATTAGATACAGCATCTAAACCAATTCAATTCACAATGAATTTGGAAGGAAATAAAACCCAGAGTTTGGAAGAAGGAAGCGTGGTAACTGGAGCAGATACTGAACAGGCTAATCCTAACAATAAGAAATGCAGAGATGTGTGAATGATTTGCTTCATACTGTTCATTTCTCCTCAACAACTGCATCGCTCATTACTGCACCAGAGAGAACAGTTACAGCAAATCGCCGTTGCTGCCGCCAGTCAATGCTGCACCTCGAGTGAGATGTCTGAATAATCACGTACCACTCTGGGGCAAACCCAGTATTTATGGCCTTAATCTTTGAGAGTTCAGTATTTGCCTTTGATTCAATAGGATGCATTCAACCATTAGAAAAGTAACACAGTGGCTGGAAATTTAAGTGTGGGGAATCATAAAAAAAGTGAAGTCGCAAATCCACACCGTTTCCAGCAGGTATTTAGGAAGATATTTCATTGTTACCTGTTCCCCAAAAAACAAGAGTGGAGAAGACAGTAAGCCTGAAGGTCACTGGTGAGCCAAGGTGACGTGACTGCCAGTGAGATGAACTGCCACATTTGAGAAGCCAATTTTGCAGTGACTCAGTGACTCAAACGAGTTTGCTCTACTGAGCAGGAAATATATTAATATCTCACAGCAGACAGAACCATCACGGGAGCTGGGGGAAGTAAAATGCAGCAAGTTTTCCATTTTCCCTGGCTTGGAAGCCTTCAAAATTCTCATGGGAATGCCTGAAAACCGTCTGCATTTAGGCTCGGTTTCAGACATCTTCCCTCAGCATTATTTTACCAACCAATTTAGTTGCCATTAAAATGTTAGACCTGAGCTACTTGCTGCTGTAGATTTCAGGCTCCAAGGTTTTAAAACACCCCGTTCTGAGACCAGAAGGCTGCTGCTGCCGGGAGGTGGGTTGGTACTCGAGTAGCTATGAAAGTTTTAACTTTTCTTTTAAGGAATCTCTAAGCAAGAGTACAATATTCCCGAGTTTCCTTAGATTTCTATGAAGTCTATCTGGTGCTTTCATCTCACCGGCAGTCTTGAAAAGTGTTAAACATCAGACAGGAGTGCTAACCTTTCCCCAGTGATGGGATCAGTCCTCCGCTGAGACAGCCGTTCCATGATGGATTCATAGGGGAGATTAAAGAAAAATACCCTACGGAGAACATAACAATTAAGTGCATTAACATCCCGAGAACATCACTTGTGACCTTCAGAGTATGAGTTAATCCTTACCCAAACGAAGGGCACACACGGATGTGGAAGGGACCACTCAAACCTGCAACATCAGAAAACGTGAGCATATGCATGGGACCTCTCTTCTCTGGTTTTTCTCCCCACATCTTGTTCAGTCTCTGAGTTCGTCCAGGCAGAAGCTCTTTGACACACAATATATGTGGTGCTGTGTGCACTGACGGGCCTTAGCGGACAATACAGCGTGGACACCAGTGACTGAAATACAGTTGGAGCCGATCTCAGTCTGCCATAACTTAAGTTGCCATAACTTTAAGTTGCGCCAGGGGAGGTTCAGGTTGGAGATGAGGAGAAATTTCTTCTTGGAAAGGGTGATTGGGCATTGGAACGGGTTGCCCAGGGAGGTGGTGGAGTCACTGTCCCTGCGGGTGTTTAAGGAAAGGTTGGATGTGGTGCTTAGGGACATGGTTTAGTGGGTAATAGGTGATGGGTGGACAGTTAGACTGGACGATCTTGGAGGTCTTTTCCACCCTTAATGATTCTGTGATTCTATGAAATCACAACCCAGCCGTTACCTCTGGATCCAGCTTCTCAACCCAACTAGCAAATACACTCACAGTGACATTCTGGAAGAGGTAAATAAAAATTGCCGCTGTTCCTGTCCAGGACAGAAAAAGAACTTATCTGCCAATATCATGCAGAATAATTACTCTTCCCTAACAACAGCACTGCACAACTCAGTGCCCAGGGAAGGGGTTTTCCTCTTGCTGTTTTTATCTACTTCCACTTCTCCTGCCCCCCCGTCCCCAGCCCCACAGAGGGAGTCCTCCCATCTCCCACTCCTGTGGGGCACCCTTTAAAGCAGAATAGAATAGAATAGAATAGAATAGAATCAAATAGAATAGAATAGAATAGAATAGAATCATTAAGGTTGGAAGTGACCTCAAGGATCATCTAGTCCAACCATCCCCCCACCACCTATTACCCACTAAACCATGTCCCCAAGTACCACATCTAACCTTTCCTTAAACACCCTCAGGGATGGTGACTCCACCACCTCACTGGGCAACCCGTTCCCATGCCCGACCACCCTTTCCGAGAAGAATTTTCTCCTCATCTCCGACCTGAACCTTCCCTGGCGCAACTTGCAGCCATTTCCCCTTGTCCTGTCACTAGTTATCTGCGAGAAGAGGCCAACCCCCAGCTCACCACAACTCCCTTTCAGGTAGTTGTAGAGGGCAATAAGGTCTGCCCTGAGCCTCCTCTTCTCCAGACTAAACAAGCCCAGTTCCTTCAGCCGCTCCTCATCAGACCTGTGCTCCAGCCCCTTCACCAGTTTCGTTGCCCTTCTCTGGACACGCTCCAGGCTATGAGTAATAAGGCTTAACACATGCCGCGTTGCAATGCTGACAATTCCCTGTCCCTTCCGTTAGCGTGGATCTGCAGAGAACGGGGCGCGGAAGGCAGCTCAGTACGGCGTAACCCATTCGACAGTCAGCCTCGCTGATGACACTGCTCAAGAGGATACGTTAATGCTTGATTTTAAGATCAAAATCTGCAATTCCCATTGAGTCTGAACAAGACACGGTTGCTCAGCATCTTAAAAAGTCGGACCCTCAGTGTGAGTGGTGTGGGTTCCATGCTATGAACGGCTTTTTTTTTCACCAGAGGATGGGGTGGATTTGCCAACTCATTTCATACAGGTCATGCAAAAGCCCTGATTTGAATCAAGGATGTAGATCCAGAAAACAATATACAGCGCTACTGACCCCGGTCACATTACACTGTGGCGTATAAAGTGCTGTGCCCATCTCACATTGACTCCCTCTCGGCATTTTGGTTCGTTATAATGGTGCTGTTAATTTTACATTCTCATTCAGAAGCTCTTTAGCAGAAAATTCTCGACAAACTGCTGAGAATGAGCAGACGTGTGTCCCCTGGCCCCCAGCTATCGGGGACTGGAGCAGATCCGGGCAACGAATGATTAATTCAGAACAAAATAAAAAATAAGGCTTCTTTTGAAAACTTATGAAAATAAACTTTCACCAACCAAGCACAGCCTGAAGGCTGTGAATATATCTTTCTTCATAATACGCCTTCTCCTGCTGCTGCCTCCAAGGCCAGGCTTCCTATTTTCGTTTTTGTCTGCCTCTCACGAAGATACTGTATGCTTTAGACATTCACCAAAGGAACATTTTACACTGACTGGGTGGGATCAGACCAGATGAAAGGCTGAGCTTTACCTTGGCGTGCACATAGCAGATTACTAGAATCCTTTGTAGGATTTAAAGTTATGAAAATCATCTCTCTTTTCAAATGTTTACAGATAATGACTTCTATTCACACTGTGGTTACAAAATAACAGCCAGGAATAAAACATTCAAGATCTCGGAGATTCCAAAGACAGGAAAAGAACAACAGTTTCAACACTCTTTTATCCCTTACACTCTTAACATTTTGTTTTTCTTTGTTTCTGTTGCCCAACAATGGCACAAAAACGTGATTGTCAGAACAGGTAACATCTGATGATATGTCTCAAGATGAATATTCTAGTAGAGAGGAACAACATTTATACAGTCATGATAATTGATACAGCTTCCTATTATATTCTGAAATAAACAAAACCGCTAAAGGATTATAACCTGGCATATCAAGAAAGCTTGTCGTAATTCATAGTTACTAACTCAAAAAGTATTAAGGTATTTGAAACAAAGAGCCTAAAAAACTCCACTTAAAAAGCTGCCAACAAAATGAACTCTGAAAGCCTTGTCTGAGATTCCCTTCTTTTTTATACAAGATGCTTCTTATTATCCAGTCTGGTGTCACCATTAAAGAAGAGTGTAGGGGGAAGATGTGGGAGAGTATAGACGTCCCTGCTAATATGGATTTTTTTCCCCCACATGCACTGTATAACAGCACAACAGAACAGACTGTGTGTACACAGCTCAAACCCCTAATCCAGTGGTCCTTCCAGCGGAGGGTGGGATGCCTTACCCTGCCATACCGTGCATCTCCTGTAGATAAGAGAAAACATCACTCCCCGGGGCTGTCAGTTTAAAATTGTTCAGGAGCAGGAATAAAAGATGAAGGGGAAAAGCACTGACAGAACTACCGTCTAGACTTAAAATACTTCCAATTAGAAAGCTTTATTATCATTCTGAAGGAGACAAGTACCACACACAGTCTGTTACGCAGCCCCAGGAGGCTTACTCACATGAGTATTGACATGTGTGTACCCTGTGAAGTGTTAGCCTTGGGTCTAGGACACATCTCCTTCAGCTCCTCAAGGTGTTTCTGAGCAACTTTTCACCCTTGTCCTTCTCTCAGGCTGGTATGACTCTGATCACATAACAAACTTGACCCTCCAACTGTCCGGGTAACGTTTGTTGGGTTTCTCTTGGAAACCCTCAGAAGACAGAAGGCTGCAGCCATGCCCTTGATCCAGCATTTAGAGCAGGAACTGAACAACTCCCTACAAGTACTGGATTCACCCAGAGCTTGGCCCCTTTCACATACTGAGAGTATTTTATTTTTTTTCACGTAAATGCATCCTCTGTAAATCTCGCTTTAGGAATCAGCCAGGCTTTGTATGTTGTAATGTGTCACAACTTCTATCAAGGGGAAATATGAAACAGATGTCATCAGAATTGGTAGACAGGGAGGCGAGGAAACACAGCCTCATATCAAAGTATACTACATTATACTGCTAGATTAGCATCTAGCACAGCTTCTGTTTCCGAGTTGGCAAGCTGTTAGTTCAGCTCCGCAACAGGTGAATAATGTCAGTCAGCAGCAACACGAGGTGGGGCAGAGATGTCCCAAGAATCCCCGTTCCTGCATCACGGGCTCAGCGCCTGCCTAGCGGCAACCAAAAATCACTGTCATCCAGTCACACATGGGTGCTCTGCGGGGTATAACGGGGTGGAGCCTCTCAGCCCAGGTCTCTGAGGACAAACGCCCCCCTAACTACCACTGAGCGGCAACGTTGCTGCTAGACGCAGGACTGAAGCCAAGTGATTCATAAACGATGCTCTGTCCTCTCTCCTTTGTTCTCCCTCCCAGGAGAGGGATGTGAGAGAAGGTCCAGTCCTGACAGCTTGCTTTCACACATAATAAAACCATGAGCACAAATGTTAAAAGGAAAAAAAAGAAAAATCTTGTGTCAGAATCCTGCCTCTTCCTCCCTGCACTTGACATCGCTTATCTAATCTATTACAGCTTTCAGATACATTAGAGAAATTAAATTCCAACAAATTAATAATGTTGATGACACCGTCACTGTGTACCTAGTCAAATGCGAACTAGTCGCCTTTGGATGACGATGAAATATATAAGGCCTCTAACAGCTGGAATATAACGCTGTTTTCCTACCAGCCATCTGGCATTCCAAAAGGGTATTCCAACCGCTCCTGGCTTTGGCTATTCAGACAGCATCGCTTAAAATCTTAGAGGTCACCAGGGCATCCTGATGCCTTCCCTTCAGAAATGGAGAGAGGAGAAGGTCAAAGTATGGGTGGTATATGTTTTATTTCATGCCTGATTGTGAGATAGAATTCCTTGAAAAATGCATCACAACCAAACAAGAAATGAAGAAAGGTTTTTTGACCTACACAGCGGCATTCCTCTAATCCTGAACTGCATTTGTTCCAGATGGCAACTAACCTAGTTAATCCCATTCTTAACAACTAACAGTGCTCGGAGTGGTCTTCAGCAGAATTTTTTCGGTGGTGCTTTTCCTGTTTTGTGGGTATAACGTCACTGACTCAAAGTACCTATAATGGAAAAATTGTGAGTGTTGCCATAAGAAAAGTAAACGCTGTGTGCCTGAATTCTGGTATCCCTGAGCTCGGGATCAAAGCACGCTCCTCCCGCGCACCGACAGCCACCTTGCAGGATGGCTCCGCTGCCTCGCCAGCTGCCTTCACATCTCACGAGAACTAAAGCTCTGCCTGAAAGCCACGGCCCTCTGCCGGTTTTGGTCCTGTAATTTAAACATCGCTGTTTTATCAGGCTGACCTGGATGGATCCAGATGTTGACTGTTCTAGACCTGGGCTATTCACTTAGATCAGTTTCTCATCCTTGGCATCTCCCATTACCTGGGAGTTGTTCTGGACTGACACTGCTGGAGGGCAGCCCAAAGCCAAGCCCTTTTTGTAAAATTATTATCTGTGAAATTTGACTTATACCATTAAATCCAATTGAATTCATACCTTGTTTTCATTTAAGGATGAAAAGTGATGCAACGTGACATCTGAGAGAGAACCCTGACCCCCTAGCTGGCTTTTAAAAACTGAGACTACTGACTTGTTTATGGCTACACCAGCGCCAGATCAAGCCTTGCACGAAAGTCAGGATGCTTGAATTAAAAAGAAAAAAAAAAAAAAAGCCACAACAAAACACCACCAAACAACACTGGGCCACTTTTAATGTAGCATTTAAACTTTTGAGTTGAAACCGCAACTTTAAAAATAGTAAGCTATTAATCTTTCCCTTATTTTCTTGACTCCTATATATCTTCTCCCTCGCAGGCAGGTACCAGCTGCCATATTCCCATTCTTCACGCTCTGCACTCTGCAAAAAAAAGAGGCCCCTGCTGGCCAATTCTTGTTTAAAATTGTGCATAATTGATAGTGGCAAATCTACCCCAGCTGTGTCTAAAACCTCTCCAGGGGCAAGAAAAACACTCTCTGTGAGTGTCATTAACTACTAAATTAGCAAGTGCTCCTGGCAGTTTACAACGTACCACATCAGTCTGCTTTAAAGAAAAAAAAAAAAAAAGAACGTGAAGATCAGATGCCTGTGTGATCTCAAAGTTACAGCAAACTTTGCTGGCAGAACTTTGACAGAACCGCAGATAAATCAGAGCAAAAGAGAACGGGAAAGAGAAAGGAAGAGAGAGCGAGAGAGAGAGAAGGAGGAGAGGAAAGGATGCAAAGTTTCCCTCTTTTCCAGGCAGACAAATAGAAAATGTCAAATTCAAGGCTAGAAAGCTGAGCCTTTCATAAGGCACAGAACATCTTAGTATGGAGATATCAATACAATGTTATCTGATGCTATGGCACAACTCCCCACGGAAAACAACTCTCCTGGAGGACGTAGTTCTGGCACTGCAATGGCTACAAATTTTGTAATTGAGCTATAAAGCCAAGAAGGAGAGGAGGCTGTTGAAGAGTGTGGATGCAGTAGCTCTCTAAAAGGCTACCACAGGTGAAACCCTTACGAGATCCCTGGCACAAGTGCGAGCTCCTTCCTTTGGGTCATAAACCAGAGCCAAAGCAGGCGGAGAAGGAATAACACAGTTCTTGCAGAAGGATGGAAAGGCCTTGGGGGGCATTATGGACTGAACTGGCAGAGATCCAAGTACCATCTCTAGCAACTGTCCTGAATTTGGCTAATCTATAAAGACCCATTGTTAAAGTTGACCATGGTTTTTGGTTTTATAAGTTTCTGGAAGATGCATAAAACTGTACAAACTTCTGGCTCACACAGGGACCACGAGCCAGACGGGGTGGGATGGCAGGCTTGGCCAAGGTACAAGAAAAATCTGCATTGCAAAAAGGTCCTTTTCTTGGGTAGCACCACAATAATATGGCAACTCAAGTTAGTGACTCAAGCTGACAGGCACCAGGAAGTCCAGATTTGAATCCAAGTGATTAATCCCAGCTAAATCCTAGGTCATCTTGTCTTTATTGACTTTTTAGCCAGAGATACCTGACTTGGATCCACCAGCTCACCTGAAGAACGCTCCCTTTCTTGTCGTATAAAGACACTTTGAACCTGAAAGCTTGGCTAAGCCTCTTCTCAAGAACTAGGGGCCCAGCCACAGGATCCTGAACACATTATATTTCCATAATTACATTCTGCACCCCCAAATCCCCTCTTAAAAATTAAACTGCTAACATAGATGCCAACCACCTTTCATGCAGTCTCATTCAGGTTTCTCTCAACACAGCTATAAACCAGGTATTTCACCCACGGGTAACCGGACTGCAAATGATCTGAGGCTGCACTACTAACTGGACATGGATCTTAGTTTCCTTCCTGCCCTAAATACTGTTTCAGCATGTCTTTGCCATGGATGAAATGGTCCTTATCTCTTATTTATGGAAGAAGTTGTTGGGAGGTTTTATTCACTGATGTCTTCCAAATTTTGGGATATCTTCTGATGAAAGATGCTTGATTTTAATTTGGGACATAATTTCTCTGTCCAGGTTTTGACCATAAGGGAAAGCATTGCCTAAACACTAAACCACAGGTTAATGGGCACAAGTGTTTTGCTCATTGAGCTCCTGTAATGATTCATGTGATGGCAAGCTATTTCCAGACACTGGATCTTTCTTTTCAAATGGATGCATTTCTGTCGAATAACTGCAAAAGGCAGCTAAGTGGGGCACTATTCCCAGGACGTGGCTTCTGGCCAGGGGAGCGAGATGAACAACATCCTTCATAGCTGCAGATGTTCCTTCCCTTCACCAGCAGTGCAGAGTAATGACTCTGTTAGACGTGCTCAGCCTCCAACAGCCCAGGCAGCCGAGGTGGCAGGGTCCCTCCTGCATCCCACCCCAGCAGCATCTCAGCGGGTGCCACCCAGCTTACACCGGGGGAACAGGCGCAGCCCTGCCGGGTAGCGCCGTTTGTCTGTTTTACAGAACAACGGGCTGAATCTTGAGCTGGGATGAAGCAAAGTAGCTCCACCAGCATCACGCAGATTTACACCAGCAAACAACCCCGCGCCCCTTGGCAGCGAGAGCCATGCCACGCGGCAGTGTGTGAAGAACGTAAACGTGACATAAGCACAGCGAAAGGCATGCGTATACAGAGCAAATGCGTTCGTACTAGGGGCTTGGATGCATTTTTAAAGCTCCTTTTGAGAAGGCAATATTAACTCTTTCCACGTGCAATAAGTGGCTTGGATGCATTAGCACCTCCATTCAGAACTGCTTTACATTTCGCCCCTCATTTTTATTCTTTGCCTCATTCTTACTCTCAGCTGTTATTCGAGCATCTTTGCATTCCCCCTGGAGTTCGTTCCGGCGGTGCTTTATGAATCACCGAGTAAGATGGCAGCCAGCACTGCGTCAGAGTAATGTGGCTGGCACGATTTCCGCTATCCGCAAGGTTAATCAAACTCAGTCTCAGATAATCGAAAGCCTCTGCAGCCCCAGAGGCCCGAGGTCAGGAACCTGAACCCGCTTCCCCAAACGCAGTCATGTTTCCTTAGATGCTTGCAACCTTCCCCTGCAATAATTAGATTCTGCAAAGCAAATCTTGAGCGGAGCAAGAACTCCAGGGTTAAGCACCAGCAAACTCATATCAGAACTG
Organism: Psophia crepitans; assembly: GCA_013399095.1. Lineage (NCBI taxonomy): Eukaryota > Metazoa > Chordata > Aves > Gruiformes > Psophiidae > Psophia > Psophia crepitans. Next base: position 855,152 of record VWZZ01004507.1, read on the forward strand.
ATGCCCTTGCTACCTGTCTGCAGCTTTTCGCTAGTATCCCTTGCTCCTAACAAGGAAACCTATACTTTTCTTCCTTATTATATAAATGGAATCAAATTTATAGCAAATGATGTTTAATATTAAGTGTTCCTATAAAACGCTACGTTAAGCCCCTCCCCACCCCCGTCATTCAAATGCTAACTTTTGTTGTTGGTAGGATATCTGGTATATAAAATAAAAGGAAATAAATAAAAGAACTGAGGCCAAAAAAAGTGTCTGATTTGGGGGCAAGGGGAGGGAATAAAAGAATGGATTATAATGTGTCATTTTATATATGTGTCAAAGGAAACCGATTTCATAATAGGGAATAAAAATTCCCTGTTTAAATACTGTCAAATAAATCCTCAAATGTAATAGGGTTCACTTCTGGGGAAAAGAAAACTAAATCTGATTAAATATTAATGTGGCGTAGTATTAATTAAGAGAGAAAAAAGTCCATCAAGAGTACCCCAATATGTTTACTGTGTCCCCAGGAAGCTGGAAAATTTCACAATCAAGTGTGTAAATGTTCTAAAAAAGGGTCCTGAATATTTTATGAATATTTGTCATAAAACAGAAATAATAACCACTGTGCAGAGCTATTAGAATTAATATTTATGCTGCCCGCCATGAAATATTCATGGGGACAGAGAAAGGGGGGCCCGTAAGACAAGAATTAATTTACATTGGGCTTGGTTTACCCGCTGGCTTGATGTTTAAAGACGGGTTGACAAGCCTCCATATGAATCCGTCAGTCACTTGCAGCAGTAGGTGGGGTGAAGGCAGGGGGAGGCGGGGGGAAACGGGTCCAAGCTGCTGACAGCTCACAGATTGAGTTTCTGACAGCCCTTAAAAAACCTAAACGGCCCCCCACCTTTTTTTCCTTCTTCCATTGCCCAAGGCGCTCTGTACTGCCACCGTTCATCCGATCTCCCCTTCCATCTGCTGAAATTAAGGAATTAATGAGCGCTATACACTTTACAGCGGGCCCCAGGAATGTTTACTGGTGATTAAATTATAATGCAGCCAAGCTGTATAATTCATGAACCAATTAAAGGAAGTGTTAGTTGATTTGATGGGATGAGGACGTACAAAAAGCATTTAACTAATAGGGAACCGTGGGCTGCCGGTCGCTTTGGCTTTCTCGGATTACGCGGCTAATTGCTCAGCTTTATAGGGCTGTCACAGATAGCCATACATATTTCATTGTTCTCAAATACTTCAATTGTTTGCTTTTGTGTTGCTGCTGTAATATGTAGAAGCCCAGCCAAACTTCAGTGTAGTTAAAGCACTACTCTGCAAAAGCAGGTTGCTTCGGGAGGAGGGAGGAATGAGAGGGGCAGAAGGAGAAGGCTGGCTGACAAAGGAGTAACTTAAAGCCCCAGAGTTAAATGTCACTCAGCAATTACATGATTAAAAAGGTGCAACATACGATAGTCTTTTGTTTTACAACTTTTTGGACACTAATATTCTATGCTGACTTCACCGCAGAGAAAATATTGGTGCACTAAACTGCATTTCTTTTTGGGTTTGTTTTTTTTTTTTAATGCTGAGGAGCAAAAGAATAAGGTGGAAAGGGAAGTAGATTTAAAAAAATCCAGCAGGGAGGAGCTAGATTGCTGTGGTTATCAAGAAGAATACATCGTGTTTTAACTTACATGGTTCGATATTCTAAAATACATGAGAGATGAAGGAGGTTGATTTCCCATCTGGGAGAATGCTCAATGTCTAATTCAGAGAGCCGCTGAGTCAGGCTAGTCATACCAACAACTTCAGTTTATTACACCAGGACTGGGGGAATTTACCATTTCTGCTGTTTTACAGAGCACTCCCCCCCGGAGCTGACAGGCCACAGGATTTGATGAAACGGATCCTCTTGATTTGAAGACGCCTATCAGTCAAGTTACTCCTGTCCTCAGTCAAAACCAGGCGCATTCTGCTAGCAATGAAATCCCCAACCCGCATACAGAAACACAGGTATTGCTGCAGAAATTCAGTACTACCAGATACCGCAAAAACATGCACTAACTTGCAGTTAGACCCTGAAATTTATTGAGTAAGAACAAGCTGGGTAAACATGCTATTTTTGTAGCTCAGTGATGAAGGCTGCAAACCCCCGTGCATCCCCAACCAGGTGTATTGTCACCCACCTGAGGAACACCGTGATAAATCCTGACATCCTGTCTAATTTAGAGTTTTACATTTCCAAGTGTTGTGCAAACACCAACTAAATGCCTTTCAAGATATCCTATTATGTAAAGCTCATCATCAGGTTCATCCCTTTCCCTGCACCCGTTCCCGCCAGGATCTGGCTTTGGAAAGCAGTCCCTGCGGAGTGCCCTCACCGACGCCCCGTGCCTTTCCTCCTCCTGTGCTCCACCCCACGGCGCAGAGCATGAAATCCCCTCTCCAAATCTGCCCTGACGTTATAAAGGTAGCATGCCAAAACACCCCAGAATTGTTTTAACTAGTTTCCTTTATTCCGAACTACTATATATTCTTGGTTTGTCCCTAGCTTCTGGGTTAAGTAATTGTCCTGGTTTCAGCTGAGAGAGAGTTAATTTTCTTCCTGGCAGCTGGTACAGTGCTGTGTTTTACTTATTTTATATATTATTATTATTGTTGTCATGTTCTGACCTATTAAACTGTCTTTATCCCAACCCACGACTTTTACCTTTTCCTTGTTGATTCTCTCCCATCCCACTGGGGATGCAGGGGCAGTAAGCGCATGGCTGCGTGGTTGTTTTAGCTGCCTGCTGGGTTAAACCACAACAAAACCATGTAAACCCATGACAGTAATGCAGAATTTTGGCATAAGACATTAGCACAACAGATAGTCTTCGAAATAACGGATAATGACACCAGTCACACAGCAGAAAAACTTGCTGTTAACCCATTGTGTGGTTGAGTAAAATGGAAATCTAGAAAAGAGAAAGGTTAAATTGCCTGGGAGAAGGAGATGATCTATGATCCTTGAGGTCACTTCCAACCCTAATGATTCTATTCTATTCTATTCTACACTCGCCTAAGTGGGCAGTGCCCAGGATCTGAAATCTGACGGGCCAGGTAAGCATCTGGGCGGCTGCACACACCGTTGAAAGCCAACGTGTGATCTTGCTCGGCTTCGAGTTATACCATCGTTGGATTAAACACATCTGCAGTTTGGTAAAACCCATTAAATACGTTTCTGCCACTCAGCACCTGGGACAATAAGAAGTGTGTGTGTCCGGGGAGGCAAACTAAAACCTCACGCGCTGATCCTAGAAACAGCGAGCTGCAGCAACGCGGGCCTCACATGGGGAACAAGCAGAGGGGACGCAGGCCCAGGAATCACTTTCTGCCCGTGTTTGCTAACAGGAATCGTCAGAACTTGGCAATGTCAAGGAATCAGAGGCACTGCAGCAAATATTTCCTTTGTTGCTTTTGAAGTGCCCTGGATACAATCAATCATACCGAAAAAAACTCCTATATTTTGGTTCGATGTGGGAAGGGCTATTTGCATTTCAATATGCTCAACTTATCCTGCCAATAAAAACACGGAATCATGAAGAAGAGATCAGGCCACTGGAGTGAAAAACAAGAGATGACATCCTGCAGACCTTTCAGATAAAACAGCTCCTTGCTTGTAACATTTCTGTTGGCGTCCCAATATTTCTGAATGATTGGGTTTTCAAATGAGATCAGTCAGCATGCAAATGAGGAAACAGGATCAAGACATCTCCCATATCTGATTGGATAGAGAAATTATCAAAAGACCCTTTTTTCATATCAAATTTCCATCACAAAAGGTCAAACTTTCAACTCCCATTACTTTTGCTAACTGCATTTCACTGTGCCTGCCAGCTCATTGCTGCTGCTGTTTTCAGAGGAAAAAAGAGAAGTAACAAATGATTACATCTTCTCCCACATCTGTCACACAGGATGGACAAACATTTTCTAATCTTATTCTGTTTTTCTCTACAGCCCTCAAAATCCTTGCAGCCAAAGCATCACTTCTAACCTGATTAGCTATTCCTAGGTTGTTTTCATTTTTCTTACAGATCCCCCTCTTATTTTCCAGCCCGCAGACTGACGAGAGCACCAGCTGTGTTGCCAGAATGTTTCATCCTACAATTTGGCCATTTAAAATACTTTTGATATGCGCTTTTCTAAAATATATTTCCTCGTGCTGTCTAGCTGGACTGATGCCTAAATACTCACGTAATGGGTGTTCCAGAAAAACAAAAGACAAAGAGAGGGCATCATTTCCCCTGAAATCCTCAGTTATATTTTCCCTGGCAGTCCAGCCCTGACAACAAACGCCGCCTGGCCTCCTGTAGGTTTTGATCCAATCCTGTGCCGAACTTCTGATCACGGCCAAGACTTCAAGGCTTTGCCCTGCCTACTCAAAACACTCAGCTCATGCAAATTCAGAGGACTTACACCCCTGTGTCCAAACAGAGGAGCAGCTCAGCATCTCTAGGTCTCATCTACTGCTTTTCTAGGTTTAAAGCTGAATTTTGGAGCAGCAGAGATAGCAAGTGGGGCGAGCACAAGAAGACGAAAGCATTAGTAAAAAGGGCAGGACTCGATGTATTTGTTGCTACTGGTCTCATAAAAAATCTCTCTCGACATTATTATCATTGCAACGTATATAACCCATCAGATTAGTACCTAGAGATTTCTAGTCTTCTGACTTTCTCTGTTCTTCTTATTACTCAACAACTAAATGTTTCACAAAGCCATTTCCTACGGAAATATTTATGTTCCCAAATGTTTATTGGCCTCTCTATCATGATCAAGCTTTTATGAGCACTCTATACAGAACTCTGAATTAAATGCATAATTCCTGATCTATCAGATCTTGGCTTGATGCGGTGTTTGTCTGTTTTATACAGCAAGGCACTGTGACAAACTACAGAACACCTTACAGAAAAACTAATTTATACAGTAAAGATAATTCTATCCAACCCTGACTGCGTGGGTTAGTGATTACAGAAAGCTAATGAGGACCAGGAGGATGTAGGGTTTAAATTCCATCAAAGACACCATTCCAGCAAAGACACCATTCGGTGTGTTCGGTTTTCTGAACAACCTTTTTAGGCAATTTCCACACAACTACAGACATTAAGCTCAGTACCATCACATGCTGGAAGGAGATGGAAGATGCTCCTTGTAAATGTTACACAACGGCTTCTCCCTCACTTGCTCCACAGCTACACAGAGTACGTCACCCTCCATTGGTGGCAACTGATGGGACCTCGCTGGCAGCTAAGAGTCATGACCAGTAAAGAGAGCAGACTGTTAGCTGGTTCCAGGAGCTGTTTTCCCAGATTACTTCCTTCATCTTTGATTTTTCTTTTTCATTTTTCTTCTCTTCTCCAGAAGTGCCTGTGGTGATTTACAAATGTCTGTGCCTATTAAAATTTTGGCCTCTTAACCACAGCAGATCAAGGCAATGTTCTCGGCTCTGTCGTACCCAACAAACGCCAGTTGCAAACGCAGGGAGACTTCGTGCATACAAGTTCTCCAACAGCAACATAACGGTGGTTGTATTTTATCTACAGGTCTCTACTCTTCACAAATCTGCTATTGAAACACTAATCATCTGGCCACCCAAATGGATAAAACATCTCTCTGAAAGGTTAAAATTTGTAGTGTTCCCCTTTTTGCTGGGACAAGTCTGGTCAAAGGTTGTTTCAGGATGAACCTTAGTCACTAGGTAAGGTCTGCAGTTCACATGATTTAGTAATGGGCTTTTCAATGTAGCTGAAAAAACCCAAGAAGATCTGCTGATTGGAAACTGTATTTGATATTCAGATACATTCAGAACCGAGGTGTGCATTCCTAACAACGAGTAACTGTGTAGTAAGTTACTCAGTCTTGGACTGAGGCAACTTTTAAACAGAGTGATTTTTTTTTCATCTAAAAGTTACTATAGTTCCAAGGAGACTCTGTCTGAACCTGTTGTGAATTACAATGTGGTTAGAATTAACCAGACAGAACCTGACATCTAATCAAAAAGAAAAAGATGGATTTTTTTTATTCTTAGAACTGTTTTAAATAAAAGAGATTCCTGTTCCTTAGAAGGCCTAGCAACTTTGCATAACTGTTTGTACCGAGAAATAAATTGAAGGTAAGGGCACTCACCTTCACTCACAGTTTGTACGTACCAGGAAAACCTAAAAAGCTGAATGTTTACAGTTATTTTCTCCCTAATACAACACAGAATCCTGCCTAACATTGTAATGAAAAAACATCTCTTACAAAGATCAGATCCTCTGGTTCTTGCAAGGGCAAAACTCCCAGACTATGCAACAACTCAGGATTTTCAAAATACGGTGTTCACACAACCACACAAATTCACTGGCACAGCCCTACCTCGTGCACCATGTCAGAATCAGGCACACTGAGAAATATCAGGCCTTGGCAGCACATTTTTGCAAGGGCAGGACAGAGCCCAGAACAGGGGTTTGTGTAGGCTTCCAGTAAAGGGCTCACACTACCATTACCATAAATCACCCCAGAATATCAGCAGTGATATAGCATCTTTCATTAAAAAAATACTGCAGCTTCTTTCAGAAGGACTGCCACTTGTCATTTCGTTTAGGTAATCAGATAGCTGTTAATTAATAAACCTGTCAGGTGAATCGTCCTGCTCCGGTCATCATTATCCATTCTGTAACAGAATCCTGCTATCATCACTGCTATCCACCCCATAGCTTCCAGCTCAATTAACTTAATGCTATGCAAATGAGAGGCTCTCCTCATCATTAGCTTATAGCCCACAAATGTTAATAACATAATTGGGCCTTCAACAGGGTAATTAGACACGATTTCTTCCATTAGTCTTACAAGGCTAATTATTGTTGATAGGAGAGAGGGGATGAGTCCCAGTGCTGCATGCAAAGAGGGGCATCTGGTTAAAGCAAATACAGACAAAACATCAACAAGGTAAAACAACAGTTGAAATCTATAGCAGGGTCAGGTAGGGGTGGGGAGAAGGAAGGCAGCACCAGGAGAAACTTAGGAACCACTGGAAAAATCCTCTACAAGGCAGGAACTAAACCCAAATATCCAGCCTGGCTATGGAGCTCTCCTACACTTAGCAGTCGAACAACACGGTGCTTAACAAATCAGAGGAAGCTGCTCTCAAGTTTTTGCAGACAGGACAATTTGGAAGTTGTACTGATGGGACTTCCTATGTTTGCAGTGCAAATACACAGCCAAAGGAGACATAGAAGAAACTTTAAGAAATTAATCTGCTCCTAGTTCTCCCTTGTAATTATGTCCAAGGTTCTCTCCTGCTGTCATTGGGCTTGCTCTGTTTTATTGGATGATTTTTCTGAGCAACAGCTACTTACTGTAAGAATTGTATAACTGGAATACAAGTATTCTTTAATAATGACTGAGCAAAATGCATTTCAGCTCTTTATTAATGGAAAGTTAATAAAAACCTGGATTCAGCACAATGGACTGGCAGTAACTTTTTTACCAAAAAAAGGGCAGCAAGTTTTCAAGCTCTGATTATATTTTGAGTAGTGGAATGAAAGCTAAGGGCTTGCTCCTATAGCGGTTAGTTAATAGTTAATTATAGTTAATTCTATGCAGTCTCATCCACGGAGGTTAGAATTGTACAACTGGAGTCGGAATTCCATGAGGAAACTGTACTTGTAAAAGGAGAAAGTAAATTTTACCAAAATATGGCAAGTCCGCCACACCCACCACTCTGCTTTGCCAGTTCAGGGTTTTACTTCAAACACTGCTCAGAAAAATGTATGTTACTCTGAAGTCTCCAAAGAACTCAAGGGGTTGAGACACCTCATGGTTTCTTTATTTTGTTTGTTTTCTTTAACTTTGGGGCAAATTCATGGCCAATACAAATCCTTTGATTTCACTGCAAGTACGTGAGGAAGAACTCTTCCTATATACTTGGCCTGAAAATCAGCTTAAAATATGTTCACAGAAGTGACGCCACTTGCTAGAAGGTTAAAGGAAACAATTGGGTTTTAACCTGCTGTACCTTGTTTGTTGTCAATGAAAAGAAAGAACAGACTGTCCTCTGGATCGTTCACTCAGTGCATGTCAGTGGGATATTAAGCCGCATTCCTATCAAACAGTATTAGGCTACAATTTTTTTAAAAATAATTTTTATCATGCACAAGCATGATATTGGTCTTACTGAGCTCAGAAATACAGCACGTCAGAAAAAGATGATGTTTAAAAGCCTCTGTGGGACGGATAAAAGCCTTACTCAAAATGTATTTCGAGCCTTACGAAGGACAGAGTTCTGTAATACAGAATTTGGGAAATGTAATGTATTTAGGGACAGAAAATATGATCCTCATACAGCACAAAACCACTGGTCACCACTTGCATTGAGCCAAAGGAAGCCAATTTCAGTGATGGTGATTAATACATTCACGTGACTGCAGGTGATCCAGACCAACAGAATTGGACCCAGTGCATCTGTCGGACATAGGGGATCATTCCCACATCTTTCCTGCAGAATAAGCTATGACAGTATTCAGCTCCGCTCTCTTAAATTGCCCTGCACTTGCTAAATTTACTTACTAGAAAATTCTGAGCAAATATCTTGTTCCAAGGCAAACAGCAGTAAATCCACTGATGTTTTAATGAAGATTACACTTTCTAATCCTCATGGTAATGACAAACTAGTCTCCATTCAATATGCAATATTACTTGACAGTTTTAATCACCCAAGCCGTATTATATTTGCTACAGACTGATGCACTTGTCTTCCCAGATCTTCAGCTTGGAGAATCTAAGCAAAAGAGGCACAATGCCTGTGTTCTGCCTGTGGCTTTCAGTATGGGCCAACTTTGCCAGCCACACTAGCTCTGAGCAACGGCTTACTCTGGGATTAGTCTCAGATCCAAAGAGACGACTAAATCAGAGCACAGCTGGCACTAGGTTTTTACTGCAGAATTCCTGAATTCTAGTAATCACAGAGTTCAAAGGCAATGCACATTTGTAACGTAGTTCTCGGAAAGTGCTGCCCCTCTGCTCCCAACAGCAGACAGCAAATGCAGTAACGGACTTCCAGAAACTCAGTTTTAACCTGTACAGATCTAAGGGTGACCTTCCCACATTTACCCAGAATAATATTCCGTCAGCATTTGCCACCACACTGCTGAAGTAAATGGTAAGACATCACCACAAGGTGAGATATTTGACAGCCCTCCTTTTCCTCTCGTGCTTTCCCGGACACTAATGTCTCCATCCACAGTTCTCACATGTGCAAAACTCTCATCAGTTTTACCTACATGTGTTCTCTTACCTCATGCAAATTAAAATGCTGTCACACTGTTATGTTTGAAGTTTTCCTCCCTCAGTTATTTTTCAAAAGTTTTTCGGGTTCCAGTCAGATCTTGAAACCAGTATCTTCCTTACCAAAAGCTCCTAAACCCTACAAAATCAGAATTGCATGTACACGGTTCTTATTTATCTGTGAACTACTGAAGAAATTAAGGTAAATTTTTGAAAATGACTGCTTTATTCCATGGAGAACTATTCAGAATTGACAAAGCACATCCTATTTTACCCTGCTGAGATCAATCAGTGATACATTCTCCGAAATGCGTGGATGGTGCCTGACTGTGCGGCTGCGTCTTTTTCTGCATACCAGGTCTTAGCAAAAATGTTAGTTAAAAGGGACCCTACACCAAACAGCCTCAGGGGAGGGCAGCAGGATGGCCCTTCAGGTACAGTGCTACAGCACTCAAATAGCGTTTGAACGTTGCTGGATCGCAACCCAGAGTCATTCACGGAGAGCAAGGTGAACGGAGAGCAAACTGGGAGACCCGAAGGAACCCAGGTCTGTGAGCTCTTGGGATGCTCTCAGGTTTTTATTCACACATTTTGGTCATCAAAGCAAAGAGACTTCAGAGGAGAAAAGCACAGGTTAGGTGATTTGACTACTATTTAAATGGTAATACTTTGATTTCCCATGACTGTTTCATTTAATTCCTTAAACAAAAATTGTGTCTCAGGTGAACGCCCTGAACTGTCTTTGTTGATTTGTAGAGATCAGTACCATGATGTTGTCATTGTGAATTAGGACCTGATTCTCCCTTCAGGCAGCTTTCAGATCTTCTCTCATCTTCCCTGACAAGACGGAAATGTGCAAGTTCCCCATACTGACCACAGGACACCCTTCATCTCAGGTACCTCAGTAATATGGGAAAGGTTTTCAATGCAAATATGTCAGAACTTGGCTAGTTGGTTCAGGAAAAATACTCAGTTTCTTCTAGGAACTAGAGACAATCTCAAATAATAATACTCCACAGTAAATGGGTTTTGTCTGTAGGCACCCAGCCAGTCCTCTGCCCTGAAGTGACTGAGAGCATGTAAGGGCACAGGACTCTTGTGGGGCCGACCAAATCAGGTCTTCGTGGATCTTGACTCTTTCTGAAATGTTGCCTGATTTAGCTAGCTCCTTCCAACCTGCAGAGTCAAATATTCAAACAGAAAGCTTCCTCTAATGTTGAATTTGACAGCATTCAAAGTTCTTTGACTCCAAGATTCAAATACTACCCAATGTCACCTACTCAGAGTCACCTTGTTCAAATTACTCCTGCCACACAGGCATCTAGTTTCAGCAGCCAAAGGAGGAGCTAGGAGCTCTACCTTGAAAGCATGGATGCTTCTTGGCACTGCGTGAAGCAGCACTGCAAGCGTTAACATTAAGCCCAGCACTTTCAGTTTGACTGTATCTGTTCCCATGTGGAGAAAGCAGAGATGTTGCTGGTTTGGTTTACCTCATCTAAACCTTATTACCACTGTCAAAGACATGAAAAGGAGCCCAGAATCTACTGCTTTGAGAGTTTTCTCTCTCTCTCCAGTTAGGTATTGAGTTCAGAAAGGCAACCTTGATGCTGGTGGCATCTTCTGCGAAAAGTGGTTTCAACATAAGAGCAATCAGCATAGAAAGTCTTCAGGTTTCCTAATATCTCCTTACTTGTGAGAGGTAGCTACTGCAGAAAAACATCCCTCCTTTCAGCAGCAAAAAGAATGAAAGGATTATGCATGTGATTTTGGGTCCTTAAAAAATAAAAATATTGACTTAGAAGTAAAAGCTTTTCTTCTTTCTCCTCCTGGAGACTTAGGAAGCTTGCTGAGATCAGAGATCTCCTTAATTGCTGTATCCAGGATTTCACCAAACAAACTCCAGCCATCAAAAGGAGCTTGTATGAGGTAACTTCTAAAAATAATACCTGCCTCCCACAGCTGAAGCCAAATATACCTCCTATTCTTGCTGGAGCAGAATAAGAAACAAGAAGTGATGCTTGTGACAGCAAATGCAGCATCCTACAGAAAGTCCACAGAAGGATTTTAAAACTGTATAAACTCTATTTGATGTTTTATTATTGTTGGCTCCAGATGCATATTAACACCTTTCCCCTGGAACGAAAGGCTCTCAGGGTACCAACAGAGGTCGGGCAGAATGTGCAGCAGAATTGCCATAATCTTTTTATTGCAATCATCCAATTTTCTATGTATTGGATTATTTAATAGCAATAGTTTAGTGTTATGTTACGAGGGAAGAGAGAGCACAATTTACTAAGGAAGAGAGGGAGAATGGAGAACAAGGATTCCCCACCAATGGCCAGACCTCAGAAATCTGCGTAAGGAGCTGCTTCCGTCAGATGTGTGTAGGGCAAAAGACTGCGTGTGCGTCGCTTTTTGCACTCCATGTGCAGAATTAGGTGTCACTATTAGGTAGCCCGTGGGCGTGACTGCTTAATAGAGCCTTCATGCCAGAGCAGTGTGTACCTTTTTATGTACAGCTCTTACACACAAGGTACCGGGAGCGTATTTTGGCCGTTGTAAAGTGCTCGGTGACACCTCTTGCAATCAGAAAACAAAGGTAAGCGACTTAATTAAAATCTTGTCAATGAAAAGGGCAGGTCTCAAAACACCTGCATCAAGAGGTAACACCTTCATGCCAGAGCAGTGTGTACCTTTTTATGTACAGCTCTTACAATTACAAATTCATCACCTAAAACACATTTTCCAAAATACGTTTCTATTTCATAATCATGCCATTGACCTCAAGAAGATCCTGCCCCTTTAGCTCCCACTGTCTTGCCCCTTAGTTTTTACCGAACCAGCCAGTCTGACTTCGAACACGTGAAGGAGGAGGAAGAGACTAGCTGAGATGGGAGCGCTGATGTGCAAAGCGGTAATAAAAAGGAAACCAATTAGCATTAGTGAAGATAACAGTCAGTAACGCAGCAACCATATAATGGCTCCGGGAAGAGCGAGCTGCTTTCTAGTCAGAAGAGACAAAAAATGTGAATGATTGAAGGAGAGAATTGGTCTGCCTATTATTCTTACAACTTTATAAATTAAGACAAGTCCTACACAGGTCACTCAGACTTTTCCTACGGTTCTCTATCTCCCTGCTGCAGACAAATTTTAGCATACTGATTTAGTACCTTGATTACACATAATTTTCCTGTTGTGGTTTTTTTCCCCCTTGAAAACGAGGAGAAAATAGGAAAATATAATTATAACATTTCTTCTTTGTTACTCATCAGATTTTTGTATGCCAGCAATTAAAAACACATCTATTATAAATAGACAATATCCATCATTTAAATTAGGCCAAAGTTTTAAAAATGCCCTGTAAGATTTTTCCATGTCAGAATAATTCAATCACTATTATGTTTCCTTGACGCAACTATTTTGGGACTTAGCTTGTTCCTTGATAGGATTTTAATTAAGTCATTTACATTTAATTTTCAAATATGTAGCTGTTACAGAAGGCATCACAGAAATGAAAAGACTAAAAGAAAGCTGAAGACAGTCAATCTTTAACAAAAAATATTTCTGATATAAAAATGAATCTGAGGAATACATATTCAGTGATAAGTATTCCAGTCCATGCCTGGTAAACTCTCAGATAATGGCAGCATGGTAGGGTCACTGGGGTTCTATTAGCTCAATTAATGAGGAGTAAGATAAGGCTAACACCTAGCTCTTCAAACGGCTAAAAAATAGAGCTGATAGTAATGGAGTTATTAACCTTCGCCAGCCATTGAATTTTACTGCTGATTCAAACTCCATTTCCTAGTTCAGGCCTCCATTAATAGGCTGTTTATTATCCCTAATCCACATTGGGATCAGCTGCAGAAATATGAAAGCCCCATGTAAAGACCAAATAGTTTAAAAAATATATTTTTTTTTCCATTCTGATTTTTTCCTTTTCAACATATTCACAAATTCTACCTTAGAAATTAGGAACTGCATTATCCTAAACTGTTTGCATACAGGTTCTCAGCAGTGTCATGGAAAAGCAGTTTTAAATACATTATGTAAAAAGATGATATAATCGAGGATACAACCACGTTGTTTTGAAGACCAAATAAAATACTACAGGAAAGTGTGCAATGGAGAAGCTAGGGCTGTTTATTTTCTTTACTGGGAAAGAAAAAAACCTTAATATTGGAAAAATGGGTATTTGGAGTACCTTATATATGTATTGTTAAGGCACTCCTTAAGTTCACCCCTCCCCTGCCCAGCTTTGTCTGTCCACCTGTGCTGTTTATAGATACTATTGTAATATAATTAGTCTGTACTGAAATGTAAAACAATCGACCCTGGATTCAGATCAGGTGAAAAAAACCCAAAGGAAACGATGGAACAGAGGAACTGGGAATCCCGGGACGCCCTTAGCAGCAGAGCCCCCTGGCACAGACGGACAGACTTGCCTCCCCGGTTTGAGGAGAACTCTAACACAAACCTGGCTACCATTTTAACTACAGCGCTCTTGAGTTAAAGGGTCTTCGGGCTCCTTGCTCAGCCTGTACACACTCAGTCGAGATCTGCGACACTGCCATTTTTCAGTATATTCTTCCAATGAAGGAGACATTGCACTGTTACCGCAGTCTACACACCCAAGAAATTCTTCCAAAATCTATCACAATAACATGTAATAGAACAGCAACAATTATGAGTAACAGAGTTAAGATCAAAATAAAAATCTTTATGCTAATATATATACATATCCAGTACGCAGTGCTACCCTCAAAACTGAATGCAGTTCTGGCTGCCCCGTCTCAGGACAGAACCAGCTAGAATATCTAGAGGAGGTAGAGCACAGGGGGACCGGACGATCGGAAGAGAGAAATGACTTCTAGGAAAGGGAAGGATAAACAGACCAAGGTCCTTCGCCTGGGAAAGGGGTGACTGAACAGGGAGATACACGAAGTTTATAAGATCAGGAGTGTTAGGAGAGCATGAGCAGGGAATGCTTACAACTGTGTTGCAATGGAAGAAAGGAACCTGAAAAAAAGACACCCGGCGAAAAAAGTAAAACTCCTTTCCACACAACTTGGCGGAGGCCAAAAGCACAGTGTGTTGAAAAAGAGACTAGAAAGTCAAAGAAAATGGGCTATTAGACAGTTGTCCAGATGACCCTCTGGTTCAGGGAATCCTTAAACTGCTGATGGCCCTGAGCTGGCCTGGAACCAGCAGACAGCTGGTCGTGAACCAGCTGAAGCCAATGACGAGAGATACACAGCAGATGACACTGCTCCTGCTGAATCTTGTTGTAACTGTAAGTTTGGGAGAGAGCAGAAGGGGAGAAGAAAGGTTTTGCTAGATATGAAACAGAGTTCTCTGTACATTAGAACCATCCGTGACGATAGTGTGTATTTCCTATCGTTGCTCAAGCATTAACAATAAAAAAAAAAAAAGCTAAACCACCTATTTACACTCATTTGGATGAGGAGCTGAATTCAGTCCTTTGCGTTAGTAGTTCTGAGCTTCAGACGCCAACCCGCAGTTGTATTTGGATTCCCACTTACCGCAGGCACTGAGTGGTTAATGGTGTGCTTTTACCAGATAGCTGAGAGACCACTAATAGATTCAGCTCCTTATTTGCCCTAAAGGCTGCCACAGTTCAATACGATTAGGATCCTGTCCACTTAGCAGTAACTGCTTCGTAGGGAGGAACACAGAAAGCAATACATGTCTGCTCCCAGTACAGAAAGAGCAGTTCTTTGGTAGACAGGTTTTGTCTGATACAGGCAGGTTTTCCTGTACCAGTCTGTAAGCAAGCCTTTGCTCTACTGCAAACTCTAATTTAAAGAAAACCCTGTACCTTACTTTTTCAGTGGAAAATGAATTATTTTCCTTTTTGTTCCAGGGCAGTTCTTTGGATGCAGTCGCTGTTGCTGTATGAGGTTTTTTTTTTATTATTACATTTTAACAAACTTTATGGCCCATTTTGTTTGTTTTCAAATAACTTTATTTTCCTTCTTTTCTACCATCAATTACTAGGTTTGTTTTTCTTTCCATAAGATGGAGGAGTCAGGAGACTGATCCTGCTCAATGCTGTATAATTTAGTATTATGTGTACTAGCTTTATGAGGTGGGAGTCAGATAAAACATAGTATTTGAACACTAACCATTTATTAGCTCTAAGGAATAGATTTGTGACTTGACAAGCAGACAATAACTCTGTGTTCTGATCAGCCAAAGAGGTCTACTTTGAGTTCAAAACACAGAGTAACACACTCTTTCACAAATAATTTTGTTTACTGATGTGACTAGATTTTAATAATAAACTTGATATATATGTAAATTTATTTTAATCTAATTTCATCAACAGAGCCCTCCTAAAAATGAGACTTTGTAGATTGTTCTGTGTCTGATTTATAGATTTCTGCATCCTATTCCCAGATTGATTTCAAGGCTATAATTCTATCAGGTTTTTCTCCTGATGTCAGAAACACCACCTCTGCAGATAGTGTTTTATAACTAGCATCACAACTGAAACTGAATTACTGCCCTGCTATCCTATGCTGCAATATGTCCTTTTGTTTATAATCACCCTCTCTCCCTACTACTTCAGTTTCATGGAAAATATCAGCTCCAAAATCAATCAGGTCGCACGATGTCTATTTTTGTCCCTTACTTCAACCCCTGTAGAAAATACTAGGGGCCAAATTCTTAACTCAGATATGATGTGCAGAGCTCTCTAAAGAAAATGGAAGCTGAGCAAATGGATCAGTGCCAAATTTCCGCACATACAATTTTATAATGAGTTGTTCTTCCTCACTTGATGAGGTCTCGATCCTGCAAAGGAGCACGTGGCACACACGGGAGTATTCCCACTGATCTCAGGTACTCAGATACATGCTTAGGGACTCAGGACCTACCTTCTGAATACGTATGAAGAATAAGCCATAGGAAATGTTATTTAACTGAATCTAGCATAAGTTTCAAGATTCTTTCTCCCTTTTTTGTCATGAAATGGATTCCTGTTTAAGATCTATTGTGTCTCACTTTTAATAAATAAAGCTACTGCTGCTTTCACATACTTTCATCTTGAAACCTCGATGGCATGACTGCTAGCTCCCTCCCTTTCCGCTCTCCAACTCAGCCTCCCCCTTGTACATCTTTCCACTGTACCCTGTCTGGGGAGGGGGACATTGAGGGCAGCCACACAGAAGGCACAGGAAGAGAAACTTGGCCAACTCAGACACTTATGTGGGTAATAGACCTTTTCCACTACTAGTTTTTAGATACAAATAAGCTTCCTGGAAGCATAAAGACTACAAATTTCCAACGTATGCCTTTGGAGCAGCCACCAGGTCAGCCGGTGGTATGGACTGAACCGGGAAGCCTTGGAGGAGAACAGAGAAGCCTTTCGGCTTTGATGATACACCAGCATCTCAAATCCTCACCACCCTTGGGCCAGCTGTAAAGAGCAACTCCATTTTATTTGCCTGGCAGTCATAACAGTTCTCTTTTGATGCTCATTTCTCTTATATTACATTTCTGAACACTTCATTATAGCTCAAACAAAATATAATTCTCATGTTGTTTTTAATTATTTCACAAAACCCAAAAGTCTCATAATGAGCTCCTTGCAATACTAATATATTTCCATGATATTACGCCAAAGCTAAAGACAGAAAGAAGATGTAGATCCCCTCTCCTGCTGCAAATAAAATACACCTTCTGATATAATCCAAACTTTAATCCATTTCTTATGGTTTTCCTTTAGAGGCAAACTCAAACAAATAACCAGAACAACAAAACTCTTCTGTCTCCCACAGTTTAGCCATCTGGAGGATTTGTAAGGCCAGTGCTCTATTTCCTACTCTCCAGGAGCAAGACCCCTTTTCTAGCTAAGGAAGGAATAAACAAATAAGATGCAACAGCCTATACAATGTCAATAAAGATCTGTATCTTCCCATAAACGGGTTTTTCATACATGTAATGTCATGATTGCTAAATTTCTCTTTTACCTGTTTGGAATAACATGTGATTTTTGCAGCTCTTCTCCCTGCTCGACGTCTCTCGGGAAGCCATAGAGCACCCAACCATTGCTCACGCAGTCCAGCGCGTTTAGGCGTTTTGCCAGGATCTTCATAACAAGGTTGTCTGGGACTGCAACGGATTAAAAAGATGACACTGATTTTGTATGCTGAGTCTGCAATTAAGGAGGATACACACTACTTTTTTCTGGTCAGACTGTTACAGGAACTAAACCCCAAAGAGTTATTCCTGTTTATCAGTGATAGATTTTGGAGAGAGGAATTACTGTTGGCTTTTGCATATTTACCATCCTAGCACAGAACCCCCAAACTCATAAGGAACCGGAGGACTAAAGCAAAATGTTTGGTAAAAACTGACGCCTCCGTAATTTTGCAACGTACTTTTTCTCTCAGTCACAGTGGGCTGATGTCACAATGCAGTGTGTGACACAATCTTATCAAAATGCAAAAATAATGACCCGAGTTGTGTAAAAGAAATCCTAAAGCAGGAAAGAGATTTCCGTAGCATTCCGTATTTAACTCAGCAGGTGATAACGGTTCTGCCACAGCAGGCTAGATGCGGTATTTCTCCAATTTGCCCAAAGGCTTGAAGCTTTTATAACTGAAAATAAATTTCCAAAATGTATTTCAACTACTGCAATTACCGCATTGATGACTCCCTAATTTTAGAGATAAAAGTTCTCTTCCCTCTATTATTATTTTTCTTTAGGGCAAGAGAGAACATCAGCAAGATGCTGACTGGGATTACAATTACTATGCAGCTTTTAAAATTCTATTTAACGGGACACAGTGGTAAGGCAGCATCCTGCGTATTTTCACTACAGCCTTCATGAAGTAAACTATTTAAATCAAGAGACTTAAAATTTATGTATCTCGCATTTTTTTTTTTTCTTTTTACAGAAACATTAAATATTTGGGTTCAACAAGAGGGACTATAAATTTTGCAAGGATTCTTGCGGTGCGATGGGTTTAGTGTCAAATAATCACAAAGAAAGGTCAGCAAAATCACCTCAAGCTACTTCCCAAAGCAGCAGCCAAAACAATTTTCAAGGAGCAATGAGAGTCCCTTCTCTTCCCTTCTACAGTATGTCTAATACACTGTTGCCTCTACTGGAAACAAACAATAAAAAATACTACATAAATCCACATCACGGAAAGTGGATGGTTTGATACTCACCCTGCCGTTGCATCTGCATGCAAAAATACAACAAGTGCTCGTAGGAGAGCGTATGCCTCAGATTTCTAACAATGCCACTCGCTTGAGGGCTGGCCGACAGGAGTGTGCCTCTATTTCAGTGTCAGGGCACATTTACACCCTGGGTACAAGCAGGTTTTAAACCGTGCTAATAGAATCCATCTGCTTCCTGAAATTTAACATTTCCTAAAGGCTTATACCTCTATCATGAAATTCATTACTACTTCTTTAAATAATCAAATTACTGAGTTTACAGATTTGCAGTCAGGATTCAATGTACCAGCAAAAAGGGAGGAAAACTGTAGGGAATTAATTAGAAAACAGATTAGTGTATTAATTGAGGATAGCCACATCATTAAAAAACCAAACAAATAAACAAACAAACAAACAAAAAAAACCCAACCAAAAAACAAGTAAAAGAGAGTAATATTCTCCATCTGCTAAAAGCAAAAAGGAATGGAATAAAACCAGACACTTGATAGAGAGCAAAATGACAATGCAAAACCAGGCATTCTGTTAAAAATAGGATTCAGAAAATTAACCATACAACAGCGCAGCAGCAGGCAGCAACGTTATTAGACAGATGATACTTATCTAAGAGCTGAGCTGCAGGCAGGGATAGAGGGGATAATAGGAGAATTCCAGCGCTCTTTGCAGGGCACTAGTTTTCCCCACCCTCCAGGTTACAAGAACTAATACAAACCCAAGACAGCGTGGCAGGACAAAAGGAAAACAAAAAAACAAAACAAAACAAAAAAATCCCACTTTCTCTTGTCTCCAAATGTATTCCGTACAAAAAACACTGGAATTTTCCTGTACTCCGGAATTTCTGGCTGCAGCACTAAACTTTCTGTCTTGATGCAGGTGCATGCTATTGTATCATGATTCCTACTGGAATCACTAACACGGATTTATAAAGATGCTAAATTACTCGATTTTTGGAAACATTTTCAGCATGCTTAAAGACTGTTTTGCAAGGGATTTGCATGAAACCTACAAACCCGTGAGTAAAACCACACTGAGGGAGGATTCTGCTGGAGCTGACGTTCCCGTGAGATGAACAGGGAATTGGGGCAGAGGCTGAAAGCCCCAGGAATGGCACAGAGAAATAAGTGGACATACAGTGCTGTTCAGCTTCCAGCAGTTTGTAGGAGGTTCTTCAGTTCCAGGGGCCAAACTGCTCCATCCCATACATGGAAGAAGAAACACCACAGCTCACGAGAAAATTAAGGAGCAATTGTGAAGGGAACCAGACAGCATCTCCTCGATCTGATCACTTCCCATAGGCCTTCTGTGAACCCTGATGATTGAAATCCTCCCCTTTGGTCACTATTTTTGAATCAAATTGAAGCAATCACGAGAACAACAATAATCTAACAAGATGCAGTGACAATTCATTAAGAATTTATCTAACAGCATGCCAGGTTTGGGGTATTTCGAGTGATTCTGGGGATATGTGGTAACCCTGACAGGTTGCTGATTTCAGCCATGACTGACTAGAAGGTATCAGCAATACATTTTTGATTGTTTGTATACTCGTGTGCGTATATACATCACTGAATAATATAGATGCTTACATATTTTCTGTGCCTCCCTCTAAAGCTTGATGGTGAGAAATAAAACATAAACAAGTCAGACAGCAAGCTCTGCTCTCCTCTTGATTAGCAAACATACCTATCACTTCAACACAATAGGGGAACACAGCTCGTTGGCTGCTCAGTGGCATTACAAAGTACATCAGCTGCCCTTGAACAGCAACAGTCACACTTAAAACAGCTGCATTAAAACTGTAAAACATCTTCCACAGACCAGAGGGAAAAAAAAAAAAAGAGGAGAAAAAAGGAAGAAAGAAATCAGTATTATTCCTATTTTGCTGTGGTACAGAGAGAGTAGGTAATGAAGAACTCTGCAGTGTGGTATTCCTTTTCACTCATGTGGAACTGTCTCTTGAATGTAAGGCAAATTAATAACCTGTAATTGGAGGGGCACACAATCTGTAAGTAACTAGCCAGAGGTCTCCTGGCCTTAAGCACACGACCCAATGGGCTACATAGCGAAGTAAAATTTAGAGCTTTTCTGATGAGACACTCAATCTACATGTTTTAAGTAGATTATGAAACACAGGAGCTTTGAATAGTCAATTCCTTTTCAACATAAGCTGGTGTGAGTTTCCAACTCTTAAAGTTGGGGGAATGAGACTCTAGAGAGATTTTACTTTATCATTAGAGAAGCCCAAAGATAAGTTTCTCATAAAATTTACGATGTGCTACAAAGAGATATCCAGCTTAGGTAACGTGAAAACACATCTCTATTAAGGTGAGAAATCAAGGTATAGGAGTAAAATTCGCCCCTCAGAAGCGGAGCTGCAGAGCCCCTGAGCTACAGTGATATCCTGTGCTCAGAGCACCGCACAGAGCTGTGGACCAAGGTCACGGTGAACCTCAGAAGTGCCGTACGTGGCAGAATGAGGCCACAACCAGCTCCATATAGAAGTGTAATCCACTCATGCATGCATTCTTGCCTAACATCAATACCACACATCATATCTCCTTTATCTCTCAGTCTGTCTTGACCATGTTAATAGTCTAGACTACACAGCTGAATTAGCAGCTGTGGACCTAAGTAGTGATCTAATCAACTCAAGGGTATGATCAGGCAGGGGACAGAGGGTTGCAGTGCTGCTGTTCATGCTGGAACTGCTGCGTGGACACCTAGAGATTTTCTATCTTCAGGGCTGTCAATCAGCACTTTCCAGCAGACCATTTAAAAAATAAATTTACTTCCCAGAGCTTCAAAGGTTTTCACAAGGTACTTCCCATGAAAAGTACTTCCTCATGAAACTCATAGGAGCGTGGCCTATTAGCTCTTGCCCAACCCATAGATCTGCAGGACTAATAGAAAATGGAATCAGGCAATCAGTTGACAAAATCATACCATCTGCTCAAGACAAGAGTAAGAGAACATTAAAGGCACAGTCTGAAATGCAAAAACACTACTTGAGAGATTACAGGGCACTATTCTCCAATAGCTTCAATGCTGTCAGTGCTCCAAGCTATACAATTATCATATTTAAATTGATTCCTCCTCCATATATTTCCCTTTAAAACAGACTTTTGAAGGGTCGTGATTCACTTCTCCAAACCTATAAAACCTCGATTCTAAGTACAGCACAAATGCATTTGCAGGTATAAACTCTGTCAGCTTTGTGCTGTAAAAAGTTTAAGGTCCTTTTGACAACATTGTCCGTTTTCCCTTTATCTTTCTTTTGGAGATTCTTTATTTTTTTCATTATTTCTTTTTTCCCTAGCTAGGTCTGAAGACTTTCGCCGCTAATTCAGACGCCTGAGGCTGGATCCGAGTACTTGACAGTTAACACCTTGCCCTGAGTAGGAGCCACCGCCAAAGGCTGCTTTCCTGGGTTGTCCTGTCAATCCTCAGTCTGGCAGGGCGAGAGATGCGCTTGTCCCGCCGCTCCGCACACCCGCGGTACTCACAGCGGGTCGTTTCACTGGGGGCTTTCAGGGAGGCATTCTATTTCCTCGCCCACCTTCAGGGTCTTCGGGAAATCGCATCAATTTCTTTTCACGGCGTTTGAGAGTGATTGAACAGTGATTTACCATCGCGCGGGCTGATCAATACTTCAAGTGAACGCTGCCAGCACACGGGGCCCGTGCGAAGGGGCCGCGGCCCCACCTCACACCCCCCCGGTGCTCCTCACGGTGAGCAACCACCGAGCCCAGCGGCTCTGCGCGGCGGCGGGAGGAAAGGGCCCGTTCCCGCTCCGGTGCAACCAGGCGGCCGGGAGCACGGCAGCCTCCCCGCGGGCCCGGAGGGGGCCCCGCAGCCGNACCCGCCCGGCGGGCAGCAGCCGGGCTGCGGCAGGGACTGCAGCCGCCGGCCCCCGGGTGATTCACGGAGGCGGCTCCCGAGCCCGCTTAGTCCTGCTTAACGCCGGGCCCCGGCGGCAGCTCCGGTTTCCCGGGTTTCGAAGCTCGAGTGAGGCCGGTAAATAAAGAGGCAGCGTAAGAAATCCCGGCACTGCCACGGCGTTTGCGAAGTACCGTAACACTTGGCCGGTAATTTCATCAGCGGGGAAACTGTGCACAGAAATACAGTCTCCACTCGCTCAGTTCACATTTACAGCACCGCTGGGAATGGTTTCCTCCAAGAACCGCAACGATGATTTTAACACAGGAAGATAAATAATGATAAACCATTTCATTTACACATTTAAAATATTTTTGTTTCTTCAAATATATTAGAACCTTTTTTTTTTTCTTTAGGAGGTCCGTAGTCATGTAAAACAGGAATTAGCTGCGTTAAAGAGGAAGCGATGACATTTTTAAAGCAGGTACGATCCCCAATCATCGATCGAATGACAGGTGATAAATTAAGACCTTCAGAACTGCACGTTAAAGAGTCCATCATTCTCACTCACAGTCACCAAGCCAGAGATTGAGGAATCTACATCTCATCACATCTAGTGATGAGGTAAGATTCCAGCCCAGCTGCGTTACCCGTTAGTGGCATCTTCAGATTTAGCAATGAAATTCACTCCAAACTGGGTACCCAGCATACAAACAGAAAAAGCTCTTTTTCCCCTACAAATAGCCTCTGTGACGATGTCAGTGGCTGTGTAGTCACCTCATGGCCCAGGCTCTCAGGGAGGTGCAGGATGACCTGGTGGGCTGACACCATGGTCAGGATGCACACACCCGGGGTCCCGTCCCGCTCGCTCGCCGGCTGCGGCGCGGCTCGAGTTGAATTAGGTTTTCTGCCTCTGTTTACCCACCTGCAAGACAAAGGCTACTCTGAATTACCTCACAGGGACGTTTCTAACCTGAAAGTTTCTAAAACTAGTAACAGAATGCGTATTTGCGGTATTTGCGCTATTTCTTTTTACTCCTTCAGCTTCTGCAGAGAGAACACAGCTGGGCACCCGACAGCAACCGCGGTTCTAACCCATCTACGCGCCGTTTCCGTTATCAACCAAGTTCCCTGGTTCCTCCTTATTTTTCAACCAGTTCAGCTCAACTAAAGAATACAGGGCTTGTGACAGGACAGAATGTGACCTGCAAAAATCTTTTTCACAGTGATAATATTGGAAAAAGAATACTTTTATTCTAATAATCGTGGTGAAAAACAGCTTGGCCTTCTATACCAAATACTGAATCACCACGTGATGAGAGGAGATGGCGTTACGGGGTTTGTTGTCCCTGACCAGTGATGCCTGGTGCAGCACGCGCTCTAGGTCCCCAACAGTGGGATCAGCTGCCCAGGCCTGTGTCTTCCCTTGCTGCTCCTCCTGACACCTACCAGCCACATTAACAGGACATTCAGAAATATAAACGATACACAAGAGCTATTAAATGTTTTGCTTGTCATTAAAAAAAAAAAGTCTGTTTCATACAGGCGCCTGATTCTGTACATATGGCACACACTGAAGCAGAGATGAAGCCACGTTTTGATGTTAAACTCCAAAGACCATAAAGCTGGATGCTGCCAATATGCAACGTGCTTTCCCTTCCAGTTGTCTTATAAAGACTCATGTGATTTCCCCATCCCAAAATCCAAACAGAAAACCAAACAGAATTCAAGCCAGCAGCTCTTTGCTGAAGAGCTAGTGCTGCGAAGAGAGTAGCAAAAAAGGTGACAGCGCAGTCCTAGGTTTAAGAATGACTATCAGCAAAGATCAAAATAAATATAGAAGATTAATACTTGGCATTTAAATAATGCTTTGCTGTTTAAAAGCCCCTGACAAGCACGAGGCACTGTATGGCCATGGGCCACCTCTTCACTCAAACCATGAGGGTCTCTGGCACTTTGGTGGTGCACATTGATCCCCACCGACCCAGAATGGGAACCGTGGGCACCTGGTAGGTTTTAACTTACAACCCGCTTTACCCCCTCCCTCGTGCAAACCCACAGACCCCAGCAGCACTATCCCTGGGAGTTATGATGCCTAATATTGGACTATCGCTACTCCAGTAACAATAACAACAGTGATACTGCTGCAAAACCAGGAGACTGGCAAAATTTACACAGGCTGGACCATATCCACCAACAGACTGATCACAATTCCTCCAGAAAACAACTGCACTAGGCTCTTAAATAAAATCATATTTATTTCATGTAGTCTGGTTTCCAGAGTTGGCTTGGTTTTTGGTTTTTTTTTGGAGTGGGACTTTTTTGGTTGGTTGGTTTTTATTTTGTTTTGGGTTTTTTAGTTTTGATTTTGTTTTTTTTTTTTGTCATTGTTGGTTTTGTTCTGTTTTTTTTCCATCTTAAATGGGGTGGCCTTTAAAAATGTCTTCACAGACTGAGTCTCCCCAGTGTTACTTCAGCCCTAAATATCCGCTAGCCAGATGGCTGCATGTTGTGTAGAATAAAGAAAAATACACTCTAGGTTTTTAAATAAAGGGGGACTCTAATGTATCATACTGTTGTGATTCAACACATTAAAAAAAGTAAAATTCAGGAAAGAAGATGACAACTTACTGCCTATAAGCCTTCATGTTAAACTTTCTAGTCTACAACCTTGCATCTTTTATTAAAATATGGCCACCTAAGCCAGAAAAAAAATAAAATTAAATTTTATTTTGTTCTCTTGACCACCAATTTTCTCCTAGTAGGAAAAAAGACTGCTACCTATTTTCCATAAAAAAACCTTTGTAGCAGTCCCAGAGGAAAAGTCAAAAGTTTGACTTGAAAAACGGAGCTACTTCAAAAGCATTGTCAAACAGAGGTGAAGGTTTCTTAAAAATGCATAAATTAAAGTATGGTGTATTCATAAATATCGCTCTAACTTTACAGGGTATATTTGTGATTGAGGTGCACATATAGGTGAAGATATAGCATCGTTATAAAACTAACTTAAATAAAGTAGAAAATAAATGTGTTTATTAACTACTGTTTGGGCTCTGTTTGTGCGCGCGCGCGTGTGCATGTGTGTGAAAAATGAAAGAAAAATGGAGAGTTTTTTTCAATAATAAAAAGGGAGTTGCACTGCAGGGCCCCTAAAGCTTGTGAAAAATTAAACTCGACGGATTCAAACTGTCCTATTTCCACTTCAAAAGAGAAGAGGCACTGAGCTCTTCCCAACTTATCTTCAAACGCCCAGCACCCTAGAAAGTTTCTTTAAAAAAAATAAAGTCTCTAGTTCCCCCAAGCACTGTACCCGTTACTGTAGCTGCTGTCTCTCCCTCTTCTAATTATACCCATGTGAGTCTATTAATCAACTTGTAAATTATTTAGAGAGCCATGCGCTGTCTTCAGCTAGTACAAACACGCTGCATGCAAAGACTTGCTGAAAACCAATGGAGCTCCCAAAGGGTCTCTCTCCATGTTCAGACAGCTTGCAGCTCGCCAGTACAGTGCTGTTAAAAACAAGAAATAACACTAAGCTTACCTCCTCAGATATAAAGATTTACTCAGCCTTTCAACTCTGAAACTCTTTGCAAGTTTTTAACAAAGAGGAAGCTGCTCTATTGTCAAATCTTTACTTCACACTTAGTGATGAGAATATTAATTTCATGTCAAAACCCCCCCCAAACCCAAGTGCTTTCAGCAAGGCTCTGATCACAATCACCAGGGGACCCCAACTTTCAGAGGCTACACCAAAAAGCACCCCTTTAAAACCATTCCAATTTAAAATAAGGGGGGGGGGGGAAATCTACATTTGTACAGTAATAGTTTTTATTAGAAAACAGGAGAAATTAGGGAATTCCAGATTTTACCCCCCACATGCAGACTGCCATTGGGGACTACTTCAGATACTACTACTTAAAAAATAGAAAAAGGAAAGGGAAAAAACACCACAGATTGTGTGTGTGTTCAATTCTAACAGGCTGCAAACAGTGCGGTGTTATCTGTCTTCCCTGAATCAGCTCTCTTTACCACCTGAATCTTCATTTTGGTGGAAAAAACAATTACCCAAACTAATAGTAGTTCTCCCAGCTGAAACGAGGAATCTTACTGGGTTGGGAGTGGGGCTTTTTCCCCCGTGCTCTTCATGCTGTTTTCCTGTTATCTCACTTTGCTTGGCTCCATTTATTGCAGCCTTGCAAACAGGTATATTAATTAGCAGTGATCACTCCATTCTCTTTCACCAGGAAAACACGGAAAATTGGACAGATTGGCACACAAATTTCTTTCCAACTGATGACCTTTCCTATTTTTATGATGCCCCAAAACGCTGCTGCTTCTATTTTCATTAATAAAATTCAAACATCTCAAGGAGCAAACACCAGGAACGTTTAAGGGCAAAAAAAAGCAGATACGCTTTCTGTGTTGTTTTTCCTTCTGCCAGAGTATGAAGTTCTGATAGACACCTTCAAAATGGTGAACACAGACCATGCAGATGGACCTTTAATGTGTGCCCATGTTTCAGTGAGACAGGTCCAGAGCACAGTCTAGCTCTCCTCAGAATTACAGCGACCTGGGGACACAAATTCTGCATAAAGGTCTTCATCAAGCCTTTGGGGTCTATGAACGGGCTATCTACACATGCGTCATTTGTCATAGCCTGACATAGGGGAGGACTAGGCTACAGAACAGTCTCTTCACAACATTTCAGAAAGAATCAAACTGAATGAATGAATTTTTGTGAGTTGTCTCGCTGCCTGTGGAAGGGTTCTGCCCTCTACACTCATCTCTTACTCCAAATAGAAGTCTTCCTCGGCTGCCCAAGCAAACAGTGTACGCTAAATTTAGCATTCTTGACCAGAATTTAAACTAACTGCAGTTGGTGACCAGATGACTGGTATCAGACTCCAATGCTGGTAATTTTCTGCCCAGAGTATAATTAGCAGTAATGGCCCAGCATTCAGTGAAAACCACAATATCCTAAAGGAAAACTCTGTGCAGCTCAGAATGGTTGTCCAAAGAACATCTCTGTGGTTATGACAGACAGAAAGCAGCTGTACTTTTCACTGAAAGCACATTTTTGAACATCTAGTGGGCACCAAGTATAGACTGGAATGTCCTGGGAATTAAAAAATTAATGGGCTCCAAAATATCTATGCTACTGCCATTAAGCAAAATAAATCACCATATACAAAACTGAGAAGTATGATAAAGCATGAGATAAGGTCATTATGAGACAGCGAACACTAGAAAATACTAGAAAATGGGAATGCACCGAGTTGCCTTCTGGGGTAAATAATAGAATTGCCCGGGCTGTTCTTCAAAGACACTTTGTATACATGAAGCAGCAGTACAGGAAAAACAAATCAAAGAATCTTTGTGAATCCTAAAAGCAAGAAGAGATCCGAGTTAGTCAACCAGAACTAGGACAGAATGGACAGTGGACAGCCTCAATAACTCAGTAATGAGTCAGCTCTGAATAAGGTGGCTATTGACACCACAACACACTCTGTTGGCATACATTAAATGACTAATTGTATGCAATCAATTGTGTCCACAAGAAGGGAAATCACATTAAGATCAGTCCCCAGGGCAAGCATTTTAAGAATATATGAGGCGTGCCTCGAGATTTTATGGCAGCAGTTTCATTTTGACTAGCAATGATTAGAGCACAACATTTCTCATGGTCTGTTTGGTTCCAGGGCATTCTGTGAGTGTATCACTTGCACGATTCCTTGCCCAAAGGAACGAGTAAGCTTATGCGGTACACAGCTAGAAATGCAATGAAAACGTTGACGTTCTAATTGCTTTTCCAGTTATAACACACTCTGCTATTGACTAAACTAACTCTATTCAAATGTGATTTACTTGAAGCTGGATGTAGTCAATAACAGTGCAAGCATCTTTCCCCTGCATTAACCTGGCTGTAACTCTGCAGAAAGACAGCAAGGATTCTTTGCCCATCTTTCCTCCTCACTACACTACGCTCTTTCATTTTCTCCAAGCCTCTTGTGAGGGCAGTAATGAATTCTTGTTAGTGTTTACTAATGTAAATTCATTCTTTGTTATCCCTGGGAGAGGAGGATTAGCAAAATGACAGAACTTATTATTTCTGGTATTGCTATCTAATATTTACTTTTATTCAGCCCTTAATTTTCTAGTATGTCCCACCAAATAAAATATATGTGCATATAAGCAAAAACTAAGTGAGAATTTTTTAGCACAATGCACAGAAATATAGTTATGACTCCCATTAACATTCAGAAGCGTTGTACAGCTTTATCCTCACATGCTCTATTAAAAAAACTGATCTAAATCTGAAATAATTTCTGATCTAGGGGAGGAAAGGAATTACAACTTCAATTTCATTTTCCTGAAATGAAAGCAGCTCCCTTGGACTAAGGATGTACATATTTTTTAGGCCTGGCTAAAAAATTAGAATCTGTGCAATTATTTTATTCTACTGGGAATGCTTTTGGTATCTCCTTTAAGGAACTTTAATGGTTAAGATGAAGTTTATAAAATACGCAAAGAGCATTTTACTAAAGAAAGCTCTTACAGGACTTAGCTTTGAATAAACAGATCATCCAAACTCCCATCTCCTGAAGTTTAGAGAGGGAGGCATTTACAGCGGCTGTCCTCTACTCCGCAGAGATGAGAAGTGAAATTACAGTATACACGTAAGATTCTGAAATTAATGAATACCACGAAAAAGACAGCGGTCCAGAGTTTAAAACGATCCCACATGCGAGTTAGAGTGCATACACAAGTAGCCACACTCAGGTCCATCAGACTACACACATGCAGAAGTTATTCCCACATGTCACGACCTAGGACAGATTGCCGTTAATATCCGCTGAGATCACTGGCCTCGGGCTTAAACGGCCACGCCGATTAGCTGTATCTCTAGAAGGTTCAGGTTGGAGATGAGGAGAAAATTCTTCTCGGAAAGGGTGGTCGGGCATTGGAACGGGTTGCCCAGGGAGGTGGTGGAGTCACCATCCCTGAGGGTGTTTAAGGAAAGGTTAGATGTGGTACTTAGGGATGTGGTCTAGTGGGTAATAGGTGGTGGGGGGATGGTTGGACTAGATGATCCTTGAGGTCACTTCCAACCTTAATGATTCTATTCTATTCTATTCTATCAGAAAATCCTCTCCCAGATCTCCCAGGCCTACATTACAGAGGATCCAGCTTCTCTCTTTCAGGCTGTAGAGATTCCTGCTCTCCATTCCTGCGGTTCCCACCTAAGCTCCTAGGTGGTGGCCGCCACCGAAAATTAAGGCATCGAACCAGCCGCGTTACTGCATGAAGAATAAACACAATCCGTTCGCTAGAGGTGAAGCGCAGAGGTATTACCTCGTGGCTTGACGAAGTGACGGGCGGGGGGATAGAATACCCTCAGCTGCAGGCTGCCAAAGGTCTTTCTGAAACGCTCAGAAAAGTTCCAGATCTCTTGGTGTGGTATCAAGGGAACCTCAGTTAATTTTATAGGCTCATGTTTCAGATGTGTGTAATTCAGTCTCAGGATTAAGCTGCTACGCAAAAAAAATGAGACTTTCAAGCTTTCCACCTCACCAAAAGGCTTTCCTTGCCAAAAATAAGAGACAATGAAGATTTCTCTTTGCTCAGGGGAGGTTTGCTCAAAATTCCACTAATACTGAAGCTTAAGTGACATTTCCCACCCTTCAGCAAGATTGTCTCCTTGTATTTGTATCGTTGGAAACCACTTGGCCCTGTTGCAAGAAACAGGACTGAAGGTTCCTCGTGCAGGCCATTGTGTTTTGGCAAAATAAACATTCTTCCTACTGAAATACAACTTATCCTTCAGAACTACAGACAGTTTCTGATTTTTAATACCCACCGCATACAGAGTGCTATCCTTGTGCAAGACAACTAACAAATAGGTAAGCTTAAGCTGCTGCCCTAAGGAGCTTACAGTATTTATGATTTATCTGAAATCACTGCAGAGCCTTCCAAAAGCAAAGGATGTTTAGATACTCTTTGTGGTAGTCCTCTCCTACAACAAAAATGTGCAGAGAAACCTTATCTTTAAGTTAAAGATATTTGCATGAAAGCAGAGAAATCTACGGTAGCATCCTACAGGTCAAAATATACACATAAACACAGTCTTTATTATAGCCCACTTGAAATAAGAATGGAACACGATGCTGTGCTTTAAATAACAGTCTAAACACTTTAGAATTACAGATCTATATAAAAATTCTGATTTTGATTTAGAGATAAAAATATAGAAATAAAAGTTTGGACTGTTTACGAGAAACCTGAATTTCACTGGGGCAGCACTACTTGCTCTGAAGGCACCGAAGAGCTTAGCAATCTACCTTCTGTTACGCAGTGCTACAGATCACGTCATGAACGGGATTAATCAACTTTCAGATTACTCTGAAGTAAGTCAGATTAGAATCTGACCAAGAAAAATTCACTCACAATTTATTTTTTTGCCACAAATTTGTAACTAGAGTGTAATGAGACAACACCGTGCCCTACCTGGGTATCCATTGTCAATATACGGCTTAACGAGTTCTCCAAGTTTTGTCTTGTCTGCAACAGCTTCCTTTAGCAGTTGCCCACAGCAAACTAACAGGAAGGAAGAACAAAAAAGACACAAGGTTAAATTTTAAAAAGGAAGCAACAAAGAAAAGAAAAAAAACCCAGAAGTTGCATACTGGAATAAGGTCACTGAATAAAATAAAAGTTGTAGGTTTTTTGGGTTTGTTGTTAGGATTTTTATTTTTTTTTGTTTGGCCAAGCAAAGCAAAAAGCAAAGAGACTGAGCAGGGGAGAATACGCAATAAAAAAGAATACATTTGGCAAAGAACATATTAAAAACAGAGACAGAGAAAAAGATATTAATCAAATATGTTTCTGAAATAATAACTCAAGGGATTGCTAGCGGTTTTCACTTTTTATAAACTTATAATTACTGAATGAAGTTACACCTGCTGAACAGCAGCTGAACCGCACTGCTGGAGGTGCAGGATAATATGCAGTTCAAGGCAGTGACTCCCTGGATCATTTAATGATCATGTAAGAATTATAGTTAAAAAACTGTGCTAATGCAGTATTATCATTGACTTCAAACACACAGAACACCAGGAGATGCAGATTTAAAGTTTAGTCAGGAGAGTTGCATAGGAAATATGGCTCCTTTGGGCTTGGAGAGCACTTTCTGGCCAAAGCCATTGACTCTTGCTGCCCCACGCCAGTCAGATACAACAGTCCCGACCCTTATTTTGCAGGGAGGGAACTAAGGCGTGGTGAGGTTACACAACATCACGACAAGTCCTACTCTCAACTCAGTTTTGGTCAATATTAGGTAATGGTCACTCTGTACATTACTGTGTGACCTTTCAATTGATAATTGCAAGTTGATTCCCCTTTTTGGAAATCAATAGCACCAACATCTACGGCTGCACTGACTGCCGTGGAAAAAGCAGCGAGGCCTTTCCTCTGCTTTATCACGGTTAAACACGCCGCTTGGCAAACAAGAGCAAGAAAACTCCACAGGAACATTTCTTGGACAAGGATGATGAAGTTCAACGTTGAAGTGACAAGGGATGAACACAAATTTTAATAGCCACCAGTTGTCCTGGAAAAGCATATTCATATTCACAATAAATGGTGTAAAAACATAACAGGAACTCAGTGCGTAGACCCCAACTGAAGACAACGGACACATACACCTCAATCCAATCCAATTCATGAGATTATTTAAACGTCGGATGAAATTTTGAAGCCTGTGCTTCAATCCCAACAAACCAATTGGAAATTAAGTATATGCTGAATACTATTCTGAAAACAATGGTCGTCTGACTCTGTTTTAAGGACTTCATTCTTCTAATATTTTGTTTATGGTGTACTCAAAATAAAATTCAACATATGGGTAAAGCAGTGGTAATAGTATTTAGTAAAAAGAGCTGCAACTCTCCCATACAGTAGTTATTTTTTAAAAAATGCAAATTTTGACCTAGATGAAAACACTATCAAACTTGCAGTTTTAGAAATAGTTTTAAAAAAATAAATTCAGAAACATGAGAACAAGTTAATTTTTCTTTAACACAAACATGTTTGATTTTTCATTAAGCCAATTACATAATCATTAAAAATACAGCTTTGAATAAATCTAGAAATATTTATTTTTAATATGACTTTATAAAACACAGCAATATTAAAATAATTGATAACATAAACATTATATCAATTTTATTTGTGCTTATAGTATTGAAAAAAGTACATTTAAATTATTAAAAACCCTATATTGCAAGTTCACTGGTATCAATTTAGGCATAGCCATATTTTTTTTTAAACACTAAAATAATAATCAAGTTTTAAAATACAAAAATACTAAACGTAGAGACCCCAAACTGAGGGGCGGACAGTGTCATAGCTGCTTCTGTGCCTTTAACGTCACTGCACAAACCTGCCATCCAGCCATTAGCTGGAGCCATGGTATGGCGAGCGTATGGCTTTTCCTGAGGGTTCAGGTTTGACCCCGAAAGCATTTCTTTCTTTTCTGAGCAGATCTACTAAAGCTGCGAATGAAAACAATACCGATCAGATCTTGAAGTTATTATTCACATGTAAAGCCAAATCCAGGTCGATTAGATCTTATGACTTCACCAGGAGTTCAGGGAAGATGTGAGGAAACTGGTACGTCTCTCTGGACAACGGAGGGAGTTCCACTAATTAAAGAATCTCCCGAGATAGAAAAAAAATCACTACCTACTTCATTCTGATTTTTTTTTTCATTTGATATACATCGAGAGAATACTAATGAAACAAACCTGCCTTTTACTTAACAAAAGAGGATATGACTGATCAGCAAATTTTACAGATATCAGACATTCGTTTAAAGTAATTTACGGCTCCTCCACTATTAGAAGCCGTTACAGAACATGGACACACATTGCATTGATCCTATCACCCAGCTGTGTATCCCTGTTACAGGACTTTTTAACATTGGCATGCTAACCATGAACAAGCCTCATAGAATATTCTGGGTCTCCTTTACAAAAAAAAAGGGAATGCATTTTTAAATAATTGCTTCCTTTTCTAACACATTCCTTCAGATGCACAGAACCTCAGTCTTCATTAAAGTTCAGAGTAAATTCTGTTCTAAAGGTGGCCCAACTTTGGCCAGATAGCTGAAACTGCAAAGACATTACTCATGATCCACTGATCCACAGAAGAATTCAGAGCGCCACAGGAATCCAACCCATGGAAAAATACTGATGTAAGGGTATAAAAAATGCTGACAAAAAAATAAATGTTAGAGCTGGTTTGTCCCAGAATATATGCTCTATTGGTTTATATTTCTTCATTGAAACCCTTTTCACTTCCCTTAAAATTTGACATCCATAGCAATGGACAAACAGAAATTTTATGAGCAAGTAAGAAAGACAGCAAAAGATAAATGATCAAAAAGAGAGAAAGGGGGAATTGAGAAAAGTGCATATTTACTGAGAACTTACTGTTGACAACACCGTATTTCTGAGCTATTAGTGCTGCCTGCAGGCTCTTCCCACTGCCTGGGGGTCCACAAAAGACAATCCGCGGTGTAAAGGGGGTGGCCGATCGGTGCCGTGTTTGGACATAGGTAAGAACTAGAACATGAGAGAAAGGCAAGAAATACAGCTTATATTCTATTTCTGGGTGGGTTTTTTCTGTGTTTTTTTGGTTGGTTGGTTTTTGTTTGTTTGTTTTTTTAAAAAAAGAATATAGACTGATTAGCTTCCTCTTTTTTTAAAAAAAAAGTTTGTCATGTTGATCATCATTTATTTTATCACTGGAGCATCTAGATAGAGCAAAATCAGGGCTCTGATAAAATTGTCCTGTCAGCAACTTATACTGAGAGAAATCTTATTATCATTACACTCCTATACTTTCTTTCATCAGTGGATGTCAAACCATTTTAAAGAGAAGATTCAATTAATAATTGCTCTTTTACCATGTTGTTTTTAGCAGAAGTAATTTTTGCTTGATAGGTACAATTTCACTATGCAAATTATAGAGGGATATAATTACATTTAATACTTTCTGCAGTTTCTGAACAAATATTTAAGTGTAAAAACTCAGGATGTTAAATTAATATGACATTTATCCAGCTCCGTGTGTGTGATTAACAGACTCCTAATTACAACATTATAGACTTGTAGCATAGGATGCAACGACACAATACGGCATTGAGAACACGTAGCTGAGTAGGGTTTTATTCTTTGGTCCATCATTTTTGCATAATATGTAAAGGATAATTGAGCCTCTGTGTCCAATTTCACTCTGTTTGTTGGCCATCATTCTTCTACATTTTGTATCGCATAGGAAATACTACATTCGGGTCAATCTACAGATTATAAGAGCTTTGGGAAAGACCATAAGACATGAAGCATCGCCAACATCGCTGTATTGGAGAGGCCTGAACTTTGTTACAGTCTCAAAAGAGAGCCTGGTGGATCACCGAGAAGCTAAAAGACAACACAGCTTGGCAGTGAGGACAAATGAGAATTGTATTTGGACATAGCCAAATATTCTTACTCCCTGTGTCCCTTTTATGGTTAACTACTGGTGAAGAGAGCAGCTCAAGCTTCAGCACAAGCTATGCAAGCTTTCCAGGGATCATAATTTCAAATGCCACCGTACCCTGACTTACCACGGTTGCCCATAGAATCATAGAATCATTAAGGTTGGAAGAGACCTCAAGGATCATCCAGTCCAACCATCCCCCCATGATTAAAGCAGCATGGGCACACCTACACAGGCTTTGATTTCATCTGTAATTACAATGGGTACAATTAAGTGTTAGCCCAGACATCTTCAGTTCAAGTAAAAGACTCTCTGGACTAAAGAGTCCTTGTAATAAAATGGTATTTTAGTCTAACAAATAGGACAGGCTCAGACATTACTGTTTAGACGAATCATAAACCCATAATAAAAAAAACCAAAACAACACACAAAGATTGATGGAGAACATCATAAGGTTCAGTATTTTAATGATCATTGTTAACACATTGCTGTACACCAACTAATAATTTTTCTGAGGACTCTCTGCTAGGCAATTTGGCATCATCGTAAAATCTTTTCATAATACATCTCCAGCCCTCCTATTTCTAGATAGTGGACCTAAAGTATTGAGAAATTAACTCAAACTGCAACCACATGGGACCATAAACATCTCTTGCTCCCGTGCCACAAACTGTGCTGGGACACTACACTGTACAACTGAATTTGATGTCACACACCCCAGCATACGTTAGCAACAACTGCATTAAAGTTTAAGAGTTTACAAAATTTCATAATGGTATGAAACAACCTGTAATAACACTAAGAACGATAAGAGATCTCCTCTTTCTTTTTTAACTCTATCTGTAGCAATAAACATATTTAACAAAAAAATCTGGAAAATCACACCAGAAAATAGTGTTCGCTGCATAACTTCCTAAAAACCAAGTACCAGCAGCCCGAGGAACGCTCCAGTTATTCTGAACGTTTTCCATAACCCAGTGTATTGAAAAGCACAAACATTACAGGCAAAGCACCCTGCTTACAAATGATGCTTAATTTGCAGTAAATAACCAAGTTAATTAGGAGTAATGATCCCCTAGACAGTCTCCACATCTAATTATTCTTTTAAAAAAAAAAATCTGGCTGCTTGATGCACTGCAGAAAAAAGATCTAGAGAGGATTTTTTCATTCCAGTTTTCAATTTATCTCACTACATTATTAATTAATAATAATTAATATTCAGGCACTCACATTTTTATTTACAATTCAAGGCATGAATTCTTTATGAATGATGATATGAACTTTTAAATTTAATTAAGTAATTTAGAAGTAATTAATGTGTAAATTCAGAATATAAACTTCCTACTTGTTTATCTTAAAAGTGCAGCACTTGTTATTAAAAAAGGACCTTTTTGAGATGCAAAATTATTGGGATATAACAGACCACGCACAGGCTGACAGCTACAAAGTACATTATCAGTTGATCTTTCTGGCAGTTTCCTTATTCTCTTCTTGAGGAATCAACATTAAAAGTCAGATTGCATTACAGTCAAGCAAAGGCAAACAAGAATTGTTGAACAGAAAAGCTACCAGCACAAACAGCTTTTAAATAATGAAATGTTACTGGCTCTGAACTACTCCTACTTCTTGTTATCGTGGAAGGTACTGGCCCTTTGGGAGATTAACAGTCGAGCCACAATGCAGCCTCTAAGACGAGGCTCTCGCAGAAAGAACCGTGACATTTGCTGTACTGAGTCAGCTGTTCCTCGGCAGGACTGTGGAACTAAGACTTTCCAGTTATCAGCACTTACTCTAGTCCTGTAAAATAATTACCGGGAACAGCCCAAATGCCGTCCTAGAGAGAACACAACTCAGCTGGGAGTCAGCTGTGCTGACCAACCCTCATCCTACAAACTGCCTCCAATGGCTCAGAACTACCTATCCAGCAAGAGTTTATCAACTGTCGGATTTGCCATAAAGGTGCATATTTACCCTGTGATAAGACATCCACGGAAGGCTGGTCTGCATTGATCAATTTCAAAACTTTTTGGTAGATCTGGAAAATCCCAGGGAAGTTTCTGTGATATTCCAGCAGTTTCTTTGACATCTCCTGTTCAGATAGATCTTCTGGTTTCACCAAACGTTGCTGTACCAGCGGATCACTTGGCCAGTTAAAAGTCGTATGGTACACCTCTAGAAGTTAGATACAGATTAGGAACTAAGAGGATGATTTAATAGGTCTTGCTCAGCTCCAAAAGGTTTCCTAAACAAAATCAAGGTCTTCGTTTAAGCTTTATATTGGCAGCACAAGCGATAACCTATGCACTTCCCTCACTATTTGTACTGACAGCTGACTATTACCCTGCAGATGCACAGGTAGGCAGTGGCCAAGGTAATGGCCCACCCAGGTAGCCAACACAGCATGACGAGGAAGAACCAGGAACTGGGGAGAGCTCTCCAAATTCTTAGACTGCACCTTAAGCAAGATCTTTGATAAGAAAATCTCCTTTATAGCAAATAAAAGCCATTTCTTTAGTTAAGAGCGTCCCTCTTAATGCCACTCCTAAAACATCCAACTTGATTTTTTTACTGAGCAATGTCAGGATTTCATTTCATTGCGGAAGGTTGATATGATACTCAACAGACAACATAGACCGAAGTCTATTGCACAGTCATTTATTGGAAGATACCTAAACCCATACCTGCACCTCAGGGAAAAAAAAAGGGATCTAGCAAAGACGCATAGTAAAATGTAAGGTCATAGGGACAGATCTAACCTTCAAATATTCTGTACTGCCATCATTCATTGTTTGCAGGTTCAGTTCTGAGCTTTACATTATCCTGTATTGTATTGGCACAGAAAATAATGGGATGTCAACAAAGACTTCTTCCAAACAGTTTAAATTTATAATTTTAAATTCCTACTAGTTCTTAAAGGAATACCATTTACATTTTAATCACGGGTATTGCAATGTTTCTGGGACCAAGCAACACTCCAGTTTCTAGTGGAGATCAGGAATAAATACATACTGCACCTTCTGTGGAGGGATCAAGCCTTTTCCCACTGTTTCTCTCAATCAGCACGGTGTCTGGAGCATAAAGCACCACTAGGCACAAAAAAAAGAAAAAAAGAAAAAAGAAAAAGAACAAAGTGTAGCCCCTGTTAGTTGCTTGCTTTATTGCCTGTTACTGTTTAGATGTATCCTAGTATTAAAGATGGGTTCATGTATTTCAAGCACATTTGTCTCATTCTCCTTTTCCAGTATTCTACCTGCAAATACTTTACTCCACTTTTAATCAGAATTTTGCTCCATATCCTAAACAGTATAGTAGGATAAAATATACATTAACAATAGCCCTGTACCCATGAGTGGGAGCTGTCCCAGTCCCCACGCCAATTAACAAGGTTCTCCCTCACTTACACTGTGTCTGGAACCATAAGCCAGAAGCACCCACATCTGTACATCACTTCAGACTGACTCTCTTCTATATCAAAACCAATTACTTTTCATGCAGGTACTTTAGTAGTGAGACCAGTGAAACATTTTTTGATAACTGCACAGAAAAGTGTTCAAACTTGATTAGAAAGCATCAAAAGATGGAGAAGCTGTCAGTTCCCTTGGTTGCTTTTGGTTAATCATCCTCACAGTTAAACACTGTAATTTAATTACTCTTTTCAGTGCATTTGATTAGAGGTTTCAAACAAGTTCTTATTACTTTCTTCTCTGTATCAAATAGCTCTTCTCAGACGATTTTCTCCCTACTAAGGTGCTCGTACGCTCTAAATCTCATCTTCTCTCAATCTTCTTTTTGATTAACTAGACAGACTGAGCTTTAAGATTCTCATTCAGGTCTTGGCTGCACAGATGTAATTGTGAGCAAAACTCAACGTCAGATGTTATTAGCTATATTAAAAATACATGCAAGTACTAGACATTAAACATTTTTGCCTAACTTTATAGCAGTGATTCCAAATTCTTCATTAACAGTCGAGTTTCATCCAAATCAAATCCAACGTGACAATTCATCAAGTTCACTAACATTCTGGCGAGTTCACTCCCCACTGGCACGCTCTGCATTTACATTTTACACTGTATTCCACACGATCATAATAATATCATCTTACATTCTGTGTAGGCTCTCTAACTATGTCAATTTGGGACAACTGGTTGCTTCTAGATGGCAAGGGCAGCTGTCAAGGTCTTGTCTATCAGCACTTTGCCAGGAAATAAACGTTCCTCTCAAATCAAGTCAGAATCCACTCATACTCTGAAAGGTCAAGCTTAAAATCATGATGTTTCCGCTTCATTTGGTGGAGTAAAGTTTGCTAAATTCAACAGAAGGATGAATTTGTATTTAGTACACGAGGAATTGTTTTGGTCTGAGGATAAAGGCTGATTTCTAGAGATTCAAGTCAGAGAAAACATAGACCCGCTCCTAGACCAGAAGCAAAGCTATACATAGCTGCTCAGAGACGCTTGCTGGAGTGGTCCTGAATTTACAGAACTCTAATGTGTAAGAAGAAAAGGGTTCCTCTGTGAGAGACAAGGTTTAAAGTCCCACAGGTTACCTCAAGGTTTTGCGTGAACCTGAACTATACTGAAATATTCTGCTGTCTGGTGGCTCCGGTGTCTTCAGTATCGGTATTGAATTTATTGAGGATTTTTTTGGGCAAATACTTCTAGTCTTTCCTGCTGGATGCAATCACACATAAACCTTGTACTGCTTACCAATATGCCTAGGAATGATGCCAGATGACTGCAGCATCCATGCCTGTTCCTGATTTTCAGGGAAGCCTTCCAAAATCCATCCCTATTGAACAACATCATGAAACAGTTACGGAAAACAGAAAAAACAGCACTAAATATCAGTGCTATTTGCACAAAAATTACCTCATTCTGATTTCACAACAGCACGGCCTTTGTTCTGCATGCTTGTGAGAGAAGAAAGCAAACATGGAGCATTGATATTCTTGTGAAATGGCATGCACTAATACCACTGCCACAAAGCAATGCGAACTTACGTATTGTAGCAATGACTTTCTTTTATCCCCATACTTCAATCTTAAAAAAAAAAAGAAGAAACTTCTATCTTGAATAAAAACAACCCAAAACAATTTCTACAGTTTTGAAATATTCAAAAGGATACCAGCCCACACTGTGTATAAAAAAAAAAGGCAGCGGCTAAACAAATCTAAAGACAGATTTAATGCCAAGAACACTGAGGAAAATATGCACGCTTTCATTATTTTCTTAAATTATACAGGAAAACTCACAGTAATGGAACCAACGTTCCCAAAGCTAATGAAGCAACAGAGCAAAAGAAAGAAAAAAGGAAAAAAAGCCTTTTGCTCCCTTAAGTCCTTGTTATAGCCAGCTAAGTGTTGGATTGAGCATCTTTAAAAAAACATTTACAGATCTGTGAAATACCGTAGGAGAGCTGCAGCCTCACTCAGTCTCTGTGTGATGCAGCATTTGAAATCTAATCCACTTCCCTGTCTCAAGTCTGAATCTTCTAAACTTTCTGTAATTTATCTGTTAGTTGCTTAACCACGTGTCCTTGTCACTATATCCTATACCTCAAAATAACTTTGCGATACTACAATACACCTGGAAACCATCTTTGTACTGAAATAAAGATATTTTAATATTGCATTAGCTAGCAATCATTTTCATCCCCCACATAAATCTGAAGCTCTGTCAGTATGGGGTCCAAAGGTTTCAGAAGTATTTCAGGGAAACATTTCTCCATGACTTCCGTAGGAGGAAATTGGGCCATTCCAATTATACAAGAAAATAGAGTAGACTATTTAAAATTCCTTAATTAGCCTGGTTTCAGGAACATGTCATCCTGCCGATATCTGTAGAAAATAAGAGACTCAAGTAACTGCAAGCCATTTTTGCCACTCCCAGTGTTTGCTCTATCGAATTAGAATGAACCGCTGCCTAAGGTCATACAGGTGCTGAGAAATCAATTTATCCCTCGGGACTTGCAGGAAGCCAGGCTGCACAATATTTTTAGCGGCGTGCTAGGAACTTCGGCACTACTTCTGAATATATTGCGCTTGTACAACATGTCTATAGGTCCAGATCCTCTTCTGGGGAGAAATGGCAGCAGAGGTTTGAAGCCAATAAATCTACACCAATTTACACAGACCAGAAATCTGGCTCTTTTTCTCCAAGTTCAACACTTTTGGAAACTAAAACAAAACAAAGCAAGCCCACCCCACAAAACCATTGCTTCTGATGTCACTTCAGCTTATCGCTCAGAACTGCGTACTGAGCAAGGGGCAGTAAGCACCGAATATCGTTTTTAACACTGTGTAGCCAACTTTGATAGGTCTATACACCAATTTCTAAGGTTCTTAAAACAGGCAATAAGCAATTTTATAGCTAAAAGTTTTTGCGATGTAAGAAAGCATAGCTCAATAAAGAGCTGCCTGCAACAAATACATTTTAAGGCATTAACCAAATACAAGATAAACACACACCACAAAAATAGTTAGCATTTTGGATCTTATTTCCAAAGGTCTCTGAGTTCCAGGGTATCAGTCAGTCCCTAATTAGAATACATTATCCATCTACTTGACACTTCAGTGAAATGTCTATTCCACCACAGAGCTGCAGCTTTGTTCAGAACAGGTTTATTGATATTCTGCTGCATTCCCTCTCCATACCCCCAGTGGCTTGGTTCTGTTTTATCACACATCAAAAAGGCCGTATGCTCAGGGCACCCCATGCACAGCTCAGAGCTGGAGGTCTGAACAGCTGCAAGTAGTATGGTATCACAGGAGGGACAAGCTCCAAGCAGATGTCACAGATGAAAAAAAAAAAAGAAAAAGGGAGAAAAAAAAAAAGTAAAAAGGGAGTGTGGCTTGGGAACGGAGCAAGAGGAAGCAAGACACAGCAGAGCAAGACCTGACTTAAAATATGCCTATCATGCTTTATGCAAACACTGGTATTTTTTGCCCTCCTGACTATCATTAAAAGGTAATTAGTAACTTCACATAGTTAATTTGTTTCTTTAAGAAGCCATCTACTTTTTGTTCTTGATAGCAGTAACCTTACATCCACGCGTGGATCGCACCTTATCGTATCACGGGTGGAACAAAGGCTAGAAGTGAAGAATTCCACAGTGCCTTTACTCTGTGGTCACTGTTCCCTCTCCTTCAGCTGGAAACCTCAGTCCTTTCCCACATGAACACTGCTGTAAACACAGCAGTCTGCTGGTGCCTTAATGCCAGGTGAAGTGCTCCTTGGAGATCCACGCCATGCTGAAACTCAGCAACATGAAGTACTTTCAAAGCCATCACTTTCCAGATTTAAGGAATCTGGAGAAAAGGAAATGCTCAAGGTCGTTCCCAGATGTAAAGTTCATTCCTTTGCTGGCTCTACTCTCAGCTGTAATACCAAGCCTACATACCAACGCACTTTCCACCCCACTGATAATGACTTGGGTATTCAGTTCTCTCTTGTCATTTGACCTGCACAGTCTCAATTTTTATTTTTTTTTTAAATTACAGAATGTAAAATTGACACTGACCTAAAATACAGAAAAGGCATAGCGCAGAGAAATAACGCTGAAATACGTGGCACATCGGAAAGAAATCTCAGCCACAAGCATAAAGATCAAAGGTCACGAATTATTGCTGCCTTTAGGAAAACTGCTCGTCACAACAGTTTTCCCACATCGTCATTCAGTATTTTTGAAACTGCTACATGCCTTTCACTCCCATCTGTGGAAAGGGAACCAACAATACTAAAAAAAAAAAAGTATGCCAGTATGGGTCTAAAATTTCTGAGATTTTCAAAAAACAGCAGACTGAGGAGTACAGTAGAAATATTGTCAACCCAGCTCCTGCAGCCCATCAACAATAGCTGCGCGGGTGATGGAAGAAGCTCCAACTTTACCAAATTTCCCGTTAGAAAGAAATCTTTGTTTCCTCACATTATTTTTGTAGGTTGAGTAAGCCACAAAGCTATTAAAAAGCAGCCACATTCTTCTTGGAAAACAAAAAAGATGGTGAATAGGCAGATTTTTCTCCCCAGATAAATCTATGTAACATCACTACCCTTGCATGGACTTGCCCACAGACAACATGGTGATCTTTATCTGCCAAGGTGAAAGCAGAAAGAACCAACCACCGTTGCTCATTTGACTTCCCTTTCAAGGATAGCCGCTACCCTTCGGAACTGTTTAATACCAACCAAAAGTAATTCTGCCCCTACCCATGTGAATCACTGCCTAAGCTTAAGTTTCTAAACGGTCCTAAGACACGCTCACGCTCTGACGAATTCATCACGTAGCAATCTCTTCACTAGCCTTCCCCCGTTCCACAAATTCCCCCCACAACACCAGCAGTCAGAGGTGCCGTAGCCAACATGTACTAACCCTGTAAGATGAAAAGTCTCCGCAGCAGCGTCCCAAGTCCCAGGTTCTAACATAATGCTCACAATAAGTTTTCTGCGTATGCTGGAAGACCTACCCGTCTGATCCCTTGCAGTCCTAACTACATTTGTATTGGAAGAACATACAACAGAGCCTCAGCGGAGCTGTTGGTCAATAAAACTGTTCTCCTTAGAGAACGCCTGTGACATCTATAAACCTGCGAGTGTCGAAACAACGGCTCAAAAAATTCTGTATTCCTACTGTCGGTGGGATGAAAGCTGTACAATTAATGCCAAGCCAATGACACCACAAGGAGAAATAAAACAAACAGCTGGTGGTACTATGGTCCAACACGCTGCTCCTAATCTATTAACATTTTCAGGAAAAAAATGCTGACTCATGTTTTGAAAGAAACAGCATAAATCTGTTCAATAATGAAAAAAATCCACAGTATTAATTCTACTTCCAATCGTACAAGGAAAATATTGCAATTAACATTCATAGATCCCCTTTCAGAGGGAAAAAGGCATACACAATGTGAGGAAGTTTTGGTGACCATGAGCTACTATCTATTAATGAAAAGATTTTTTTTTAATAACCATCACAGCTTTGAAAAGTCTATTATGTGTTTTTCCTAGAAATAGCTGAAACCTTAACTAGACCAAGAACTACCAGATATTTGATCTGGATTGCTAAATAACTATTATGAGTCAAAATAAAATAAAGTAACTCGGCTAAAAAGAACCTTCAAGAGAAACCAGCCAGACTCATATGATTCAAGCACAGTGCCAAGTAATGCAAAAGTTTAATTCTACTTTGCAAATTCAAAATGAATAGATCAATTATGGAGTAAGACATACAAGTATTTTATAGAGAAAAATTGATAACACTGAGGTTTTCTGCCAATTTCTTCTCTCCTTTCTAAGGATTCAAAAATCATTGTTTCGATGTTACTCCAAAGTTGCAGGAATTCAGCCCCATGATTGTCAATGGGATTTCTACCTGGTAGAAATCTAGAATAATTTAGAGATGAGCTAGGTTTCTGTTTCATGAATTTCCCCTTCATAATAACAATTGCTCACATTTCTTTGAAGGAGTCCCACACTGTCATTTGTAAATATGTATGGGAACCAGTAACGCATCCCAAAAATTTGTTACAGTAAGTCTCTTGTTAAACCTGGATTTAGCTGAGCATGCAATGAAATGTTCAAAAATCACCCACACAAACTCATTTTTACTCCTTCAG
This sequence comes from Psophia crepitans, assembly GCA_013399095.1. Classification (NCBI taxonomy): domain Eukaryota; kingdom Metazoa; phylum Chordata; class Aves; order Gruiformes; family Psophiidae; genus Psophia; species Psophia crepitans. Next base: position 899,676 of record VWZZ01004507.1, read on the forward strand.
AGCTTTCTCAACTAATGGAAAAGGAAGGACTTGTATAGCAAAACACTTCCCAGTGTAAATACGGGCACTGCCACGCACTCTTCTACGACCTGGCAAAAGAACAAAATTAGCTGGGCAAGGAGAGGTTCGTTTAAACTTAACGACTTTTCTCAGTCACATTAAACACCAGAAGGTACTATTCTAAATTAAGTTCTCATGCAACCAGTGGCCTAGGTAATGGGACAGGTTGAAGCCTAGCTATTGTTGGTTCTAAGCTACTGCTTGAAGAGACCAGCCCACTACCTATTTTGCTGCAGCTATATGCTCACAACAGAAATATGACACAGACAGATGTCCTCTAGCAAACCTCAGGCAGGAACAATTTAAGAGATCACATCTCCAGCTATCCGTTACCATCCTGATCAAGTGATCCTCTCCACAGCTCATGCACTGTAATTGTCCATCTGATCTAGCTACACAAGGCAGGTCCATTGAAAGCCACTGCTGGAAGTGGCTAAGTCAACTAAGACCATTGACTTTGCACTGAAGCACATGAAGGCAACTTTGGCAAACATTCACATTACCTGAGTTTTAAAAGACAAAACTTTCAATCAGGGCCAGAACATTTTTTTAATAATTCTTGCTAGTTTTGCTGACGTTTCTCTGCACCTACAGACACCTCTGCGCTACAGAATTACCATCTTAAAAACTACAAGGCAATGGCCCAGCCCCCAAGATGATTTGACTTTACATGGATGGAAGGATCCAGTCTGCAGATCAAATCAGGGAGACAGAGAAAGAAGTTGTCCTGGGTTTGGCTAGGACAGAGTTAACAGAAGTATAAGACATAAGGTTTTCAGCATTTCCAGTTGCTTTCAGTGCTTGATGCTGAGAAGCTTTAGGAAGCAATTTTCACACTTCAATGAAATGTTAGTTACCAGCCTGCTTTATTCAACCAACAAGGTAGATGATGATGTTGAGAAGCAACAGATTTTAAAAAAACTATGAGCCTTGCAACATCTCTCTGAGGTCAGGAAGTACTAGTTATCCCCTGACCCAAAGGTGTGAGTGCTACAGAGTGACTGCTCTGAAAACATGTACTGTTTATCTGAAAAAAGCTGTTTAGTCCTTCATGAACGTAACACCTACTGCGGGCCAGACTTCCGCCTCTCGAGAAGTACATCAAATAATGTGCAGTCTGTAGTTTGGCGCTGGTTAGAATCCGTTAGATTAGTATGTCTCTTACAAATAAACCCTTATAATGGGCTGATTATGGACTCAATAAACCATAACAACATCTGAGATTTTACAGGAAACACATAAAAGAGCTTGTGCTTTCCTCGAGTCCAGACATCAACTTTAACCAATATTAATCTACTGAAGTTCTCTTTTGGTTCTGTGTTAAAAGTCTCTACTTCTGTTAAGCACACAGGGGGGAAAAAAAGCCACACATTTGTGAATACAGCTAAACCTGTTCAGTTGCCTATTTGTGTAAACTAACAGCAAGCATATTAATTATTACCTAGAAGACAATATATTCAAATGTGTTTTTTCCTAACACAGGAAGAAAAAAAAGTCACAATGAGAAATAGACAACTGAAATGAGTAATGCCACACTTTTTCGCCCCCTCTCCTCAAGAACAGTTAAATTCTTAATGTATTGATTTTTATATATTTTCTGTTTATCTGTTTTGTCCACTCTAACTCTGCCAGTTGCCCCAGGCAATCAACAAAGCTATGCTTGTTCAGCCTTTGATCATCTCTGTGCTAGAATATTAGCATATGCATACTCTCATCCTCCCCTTTATCCTGTTAATAAAGCTCCAAACTCCCTCTGCTGATGTTCAAGAAAGCAATCCGCTCCAGAGCCCCCAATGATTTGCCCCCATTCCCTCCTCTGCTCAGGACTCAGAATGCTAACTACTGCGCACGAGTTGTGTAAGTGCTTATCCACCGGCCCTCTGAGGAGCAATTCTTACTTGTTTGATGCAGTCCACGTTTGACAGACGTTCCCGGATCAGATTGGCCCAAAGCGCGTTGGGAATTTTCTAAAGAAAGAACAAAAAAAAAAAGGCTGAATATTCACAACTGAGTTCAAAAGGAATTTTACCATGCAGGCATATTCCGGTTAAAGGTGAACTGAGATGTCTTCTTAAAAATAAACAAAGCTGTGCAAGTCCGTAAGTCAGTACCATAATATACCAGAGAGTTAATAAGGGCACAACAATCAGTGTTAGAGGAAAGCCGAACACACAGCCGATGTCCACGCTGTTCGCACGCTAACGTGGAAGCGGTGCCAAGCTTTGCCCACTAACACACACATTGGACATGAAACCTGCCAAGGGATCCCTAGGAACATCACACCCACAAACAATCCTTTTCAACCACAAGTATCTGACCCGCTCCTGCTTCACACGCGAGGGGGCTCAGCACCAGTGAGCTCAACAGCTGTCCGGTGAGCAAACACCACCAAGGGGCTGATTTTCAGGAGGTTTGTTTCACAGTTTCAAGGAGCTCGCACTCTTTAATCACCCAGAAAGTTTATTTAACACACAGTTTAATGTTAAAGTTAATTTTAATGTGAAAGTTAGCTTATTTTTAAATGCGGGACTGTGAAACGGGATCGAAACCGCATGTGCCAAGGTTTTTCAGAAGTGCTGCTTCTTTCTGTGACTGTTACTTTTCTCATATCTAGAGATGTTTTATAAGAGAGTATTTGCTATCTGACAGAAGAACAAAGTTCCTCTACAGATTTAGCACTCCCCCCATTTCTTCCATTATTATATTAGATTTCCTGACAAGAAATTAACAATACGCTTCTTTCCTTCTTGTAACAATTTTCTTCACTATCTTTTTATTTTAGGCCTTCATTCTGTACTGAATCTGGTTAGACAAACCCTACATCAGCCAGTTTAACTTGACAAAGTCCAGACCTTTGGCCATACCAGTTAGAGCAGCTGTTAATCATTTGACTAAATGCCTTGATCGGTGCGATTCATTTTGTCATTATCAGCAAAACGAACACTCAGAAAAAATTCTGCAGTCACATTCTCTACTTCCCAATTAAAAAAATAATCTTTCGCCTAACGTGAGCTTGACTCTTTGTTCCATGCAGCTCCACATATCGTGGGTCTTCATCTCTTTTTTCCTAACCAAATAGTCTGAAGGGCAGAATCCTAAAAAAAAGAATATATCTGCAGGGTTATGTTATACTACAGGATGTGAGTAGCCACATGAAAATGTGCCTGACTATGCAGAAAGATTTCATAGCAACCATCTTCATTAGACCATGAAACGATTTCACCAGGAGCGGTGGGAACACAAGTCGCTTTGAAGCAGAGCGGAGCAAGCACTCCAGAACACACCAAGGAGACCAGCCTGCAGCTGCAGGAATGGACAAGGTGGCCCAGCCAGGCGGTGGGTTTGCTTGTCTTCTCATCTCCACTGTCCCCAGTCCTCAGTGCCTTTCCTAATATCAGCCATTCATAAAGCAAAACTCAAGCAGGTAAAAGAAAAAAAGGGAAAGGAATTGCTGCATTTCTTGAAAGCCAGCAGGTCCCACAGGGTGCTGCGTCAAAGCCTCCTGCAGCCTCTCGCTGCTGGAGCCCAGGTCTGTGGCTTTGAGCCTGTCACCTTCCAAAGGTGCACCACGCTGCTATCAGAAACAGCTAGCGTCTTGCTTGCTTCTTTGATGTGTCATGTCAAGGCAGGCTAGCAACTGCCGGGGGTCCACTCTGCTAAGCCTTGCCAAACCAATTTAAACCAAAATCATCCTAACTTCTTTCAGCGCAGTGGTATTCTTAGTCCTCTCTTTGAGCGGGGTTTACGGCACAAAAACAACCAAGGACACACAGGCGGGTATTTCAGGGGGTTAGTTCCTTCTGCTCTCTGTGGCTCAATTCCAGTCTCATTTCCTGGTCAGTTTTCCTCCTACCCAGCAGTGGCCTACAAAATCATAGGTTGCTTGTAGAACGCCTAACTATTCAACTAGAAATCATTAAATCTGATACATATCAGATAGCACGTTTACAATTTCTGTCTCATGAACACTCAGATAAATATATCATGAGCCTGATAGATGGGACTGCACCTCCCAGAAATCTGCAGTAATGGACAACATCACCTATATATTTGATAACTGCAGAACCGTATCGTGTCTGAGCCTGTCCCAACATTCAGCTTAGTTAATGGAAAGACCTGCTGCTGTCTGTCGTATTTTGGTCTGTGTGCTCTTTCCTGCACACACTGCTTTAATCACTGTTTCCATACTGCTGAAAAACTGTACCCACTCATGACTGATTTTAAATATTCCGTGTTATTTCAGGGACATCATACTTCAACTTCCATGCCTGCTCTACTCAGAGTTATATTTCAATGACCTTTTCATAAAACTGCCACACTTTTGGGGTGAGGGGAGGAACACTTTCACTAGACATTTTTATTGGAAGTTCTTGGATATATTTGTTCTGAAAGCAGCTACAGCTAAAAACTTCTGACTTCTCCAAGTTTGCACCTTGGAGAAAAAAGCAGTCAAGTTTGAAGACATTTGGTTTAGTACTCTTGAGACTCATGAACGGTTAGTTTTAGCTTGTTCAGATAAACACACATGAAAGGCTGGTCTTTTTTACATTTACCTAAGACCGGAACAGCTCCTACTCATTCCTTCATAGTGGCTTGGTCTGAAATAGATTAGAAAGCTGAACGTGCGTAGGTAAGGATGCCTTGGGTTTTCCTTTCTTCTATTATATTTATTCTTAAAAAGCACAGGGGTATGATGCACCCCTCGCGCACTTTTAAGTCATTAGGAAGCATGCAAACACCTTAACTGCAGTTTAGTATAGCGCTAAGAGCACACCCATCCCAAAAGCCCACAATCACCACAGTTGTTTCAACTTCTTATTTTACCCGGTTAACAGCAAAAGTGAAACATGCAATAGCTCATCATTAGACTTCACTATAGGAAAAGCCTGAAGGTGCTTCCTATTAACATTATAATAACTAGAGATGAGGGAATAATTTGCAATGATTTATCCAAAAATGTAGCTTCTTTTTCTGTTCATGGAATATTTATTGACAGCTCATGGTTCTTCAAATTTATTGAATATTCAAAAATATGCAGAATGATCACATTTTGCTTTGAACAGTCAATATTTAAAATTCACTACCTGAGCTGTGCTCATTAGTAAGTGGCCAGGTGTGTGTCAGGGAATGACTGCATGGCCAACTTTAAAAATTGAGCTTCAGAGAATAATCACGTATTTTAAATACGCCTTCCATGAATTCTTGTACCAGGAAAACTCAAATGCTTCAATGTTCATTGGGAGCAAACACAAAAGAGATGAAAGCTTGACTAAAGAAAAGTAAGTAAAATATGTGAACAAACATTTGCAGACCTCTTTGCAGCATTTGCCCAGATCTCATAACGTGGGCCTACTGACCTAAAAATGAACGACCTTTGGCACTGGGGTTAATTTAGCCACAGTAACTTTATATGCATGAAACGTTCCTCTCAACATTAAATTGCGTTATATGATCTTCACACCAGACTTTCAAAAACACGGTCTTAGGTCCTACTTTTCCTCTTTCCATTTAATAAATTGCTTTGGCCAGGACTACAACTTTTTAATGCCCTGGCTGCATCAAAGATAGCGTAAACAGCTATTGTTCTGTTCCTGAATAGACATTCAAACCCTATTAGTGCTAATGGATGCCATGGATGCTAGAGGAGTCAAGTTTACCATTTGTTTCAGCAGATCCAGGGGTCAGTTACGGCAACAGTAGATTTAACCATCAGACATGAATCAGTAAGGGAAAATATAGCTCTTGAGATGGCCATTTGGCTACGTTTTAAGTCATCGTAAAGCTTGCATTGATTTAGAGGAAGCAGGGAGTTCCCTCCGAGTCTTAGGAGTTGTGTTTGAAGAATCGAACTCTCATAAAAGAACAAAAGAAATGATTTAGTGAAAACGTTCTTCTAGGATCTAACATCTCAAAAACAAAGGCAAACTGCACAGTACTAATCCACCACCAGACTCCGCTCCTCGAGCGCTCCTCACTACCTGATTAGCCTTGACATTTTTGACTTTCATCTTCCACACCATCCATCTTTTCAAATCAAATAAGCCCAAAAGGACACCCTTGAAAGTGCATCTGTATAGTCTGAAATATGTTAATAATTACAGTAATTAAACCAAAGGGAATTTTTGTTTTAAATTCTCCCCCTCCAAGTTGAATTTTATGAACCTAGCAAAACAATCTTCAATAATTAGAAAGAAGATTTCAAAGTACTTATTCCCAATAAGAATCATTTTATATCAGCCCAGCCAAAAGCAAGCCTTTTTGCCAGTAAGTTCAGTGAGTTCAATGAACTCTTTCCTCTCAGATCTTCAAGTATATTACTGCAAATTCATTCACTTATTCAGTGTAATAAACACTAGCCTATGTTCAGTCTAATTTCCCAAGGACAAAAAATTAACCTATGTATCACACCATCTACCACCTCAATCTCAGCAAATTATGAATGTTGGCCAATTCCAATCAAATTTAGCAGGGGTATAGAATTCTCACAGATATTAAATTGCTTCAATTTTTAAGAAAATAGGTGACAGGGAAAAAGGATAAACTCAAACGAGTGGGCTTTCTAGAGAGAGCCACAGAAAGCCAGACTTTTCCCATTCTATCCCTCTTGCAACACCTTGACATATGGAGAAAGGACTCAGCTAAAAGGGCAGGAATCAGAAGCAGAGATGCTTCTGTGCACTCTGGATATTCTTTCAACATATTTTTCCGACCTACTTGTCACTAGCCTTTAATAACAAGACAATTAATTATGCTGCTGATCAAGTTACCTTGTGAGTCATGACATCTAGAAAAAAATGTTCTTGGGACCAACTCCTTTGAACATCAGTTAGGAGGCCCACAGTGAAGCATCAATAGATTTAAAAACCTGTCCGGAGCAAACTGAGTGCTTGGAGTTGGGTAGAGCACATCAAGCCAAGAACTGAACGATCTCCTGATTTGGCTGCTATTGCCGCAGCTTGAGAGCTTCCAGGGTTTTCAGTAACTGACTGGAGTGTCATACTCCTTTTCAGATAGTGCACCAAGTAAGTTATTTGCATCATGCTACAGAGAAATCAAACATGCACACTAAGTATCCCTGTCAGATCAAAAAAAGTTCTTTGTGTACATATCTTCTGGAGCATTTTGTACCAAAGGAGACCTCAGAGATTAATGCTTATTTTATTGGGATTATTAAACATGCTGAAACAGAAGATACTTTGTTTAACAATATAATGAACCATCCTTTAAACTGTACTGTACATACCTGGACTTCGCTCAATTCTGTTGCTTGTGCCCAAGGTCAACGTTTTCAAGACCGACATTGCTTTACATTGCCTTCCTCTCCTGCCCCTGTTCTATGCCCCGGCACATTTTTTCATATCTTCCTATCTAGCAGAGGTTACCCCTCCTCTCTGAAACATCCTGTGCCTACATACACATAAACCACTGTACAAACCACCACAGATATAAGAATATGGACTCTGATCTGCTCGACTCGTAGCAGTGGAAATCACAGGAATGCCATATAATTCCTCTTCTGTGACATGAACACTACTATTACCGTACCCTCTTACACACCTGTTTTCTTTCTTTATACGCCTTTGCTTCCTTTGTCAGCGCTAATATTTCCTTGAATAACAAAGTCTCCTGAGAGATACGTATGGCATCCAAATGTTTACAGAGCCACATTGCCTGAGGGAAGAACAACAACAACAAAAAAACCCAGGTTGAAATATTTGGAAAGAAAACAAAGCATTTTTTCAGAAGGCTGCAGAAAGACAGACTGTTTTCCTGGCCTTACACTTAAGTATACAGACTATATGTGTAACTTTAAGCAGTTTCTTACAAAGATGTTCAAGAGTCTACAGCTTTCAGCAAGGTCTTTTTCATCTACTATACTATGACACGGATTTTAAGGAAGAAAACGTTCTTCCTAGCACGCACACACCACCATCATCTGCAAAGTGTCTGTGGTAGCTTTCTCTGTGGTTCAAATACAACTTTCAGCAGAAAGTAAAAAGGTAACTGGGCAGTATTCTAGCGTTGAAGGTACCATACTTACAACTGTTGTTTTCCCAGAAGCAGGTGGACCAAGCACACAGATTCTTGGAGCTATGAAACAAGAACACGTGCATGTCAAGATGCAGAACAGTAAAAATCCCAGCCAGCTTCCCACTATTGCATTGCTTAATACACATGTAACCACAGTGAAACGATTATTTCAGTTGGAAATCTGTCTGGATGGAGACTTCAGGGTTGAGTTCCACTTGGGAAAAAAAAAGGGGGAACAGTCAGTGTCAGCTGGGTCTTCCTTTAATCTCCATAGTCAATAAGATTAATACTCTGACTAAACATGCCACTTAGCGAGATAAGATACATATATATCTCGATTTAAACACACAGATAGTTTGGTGGGTGAACCAGAACATAAGATACAAACATTTCCTTATCAGAGTTTGACTTTTATTCCCAAAACATTGATTTAGACTTCCTGTGTTTTGTGATGAAAAAATATTTTAGCTTGTACATGCAGAACAAGACTGTTGAAAAGTGACTGTTACCGTAATCATAGAATATTGAGATTGGATGGGACTCCTTGAGATCATCTCTCATTTCCCTTACACAGTACGGTAATAAAATTACTTTGGCAAATCTTTTGGCTTTAATCACAATAAACGCAATTTTACTTTCTAGTTTCATCTAAATAGGTTGCGTAAGGGTTCAAAGAAGATTTAGATCTTGCAAAATTAAGCACTCTCTCTACCCTTTTTGACAGCTACCTTCATTTTTCTAGCCATCATTAAAAGTAATTTCCTTCGTCTCTGTATCTTGTTTCTCTACTGCATGTCCCTCTCCTTTCCCTTGGGGGGTAAGGTGGGGGAAATGCGTCCCAGTTCTGAGGAATTCTTAATATAATGCATACAGTCGACACAACAGGCATCACCATCGTAAGCTCATTGGGAATGAATTAGAGGCAAGACAAACAATGGAAGATGGAGTAACTCTTCAGAAAGTACTTGGGACTTTTTCCATGAACAAACCATGGGCTGCAATCCTGCAAGCTGTCATTTTATATTAACATCTTTGATGTTTTTTTCCCCCCCCTATACCTCGGAGGGAAAAACAAACCAAACCAGACTACATCCAGAAGGGACTGATGAGTATTCACTAGGAGTAACGTAGGTCACAACAGAAGAGGGATCTACTCACCCCAAACCCTCTCCAGCTCTTGATAACCAAGGGAGATACGGTGTCTGATGGCAGCAGACAGGGAAGGATGTGAAATGTATTTTTATGAGGCCTTCCAGGCACTTAGCAGTTATTGGGCAGGTGCAATTTTTAAACATACATGAAACCCAAATTACAGATTCATCTTTACAAAGTTATCTGACTTGGAAGGTTTAAGAAAAACTCCCCCCTTATTGGTTCTTGCAAGTGCAACAGAACTAGTACACAATGTAGAAAAATACTTTAAAAGGATACATCAGCTGTTTTTATCACCTAATTTCTTTCAAATGTAATGTGATTAAATCCTAGGGTTTTTTTTTAATCTAACACCTTGAAACTCCAGCCCGGTACTTAGGAATTATTTATAAACAGCGTCATAAAAGAGTGCTCGGGTGCCAACACTAATCAACTTCTTCAAACCACTTCAAAGAAAATCAAAAAACCTTTCCATCCACAGATCCTTTTGAGGTTTAACTAGGAGCATGATTTAAAATTCACAAGAAAACCCTTAGGTATTGAAGCTTTAATACACAGCTTTCTTGGACAAACGTTTGATAAAAAACGAAACATACCATTATATACACCATATCATGCTTTAATATTGCCCAGGGCTACTGTAAATGCTCACTTTGTACTAAATCTGGTTTTCTCTCTGCTTAGTGGCTGGCAGCAGATGGGGCAGTGTAATTCACTGATTTACTCATTTGCACACTTGTAAGACTCCTCTAAAGCATTCTCCCTAAACATATGACACAAGGGCACAGCCAGGACACCCCCGTGTGTAATGTTTAACCCCCTCCAATCAGCCAATAGTCCGTATTTAATTCTGGAGGTCTGAACCAGCAGCTAAACGTAGTCAGGAAAATCTAGAAAATGCCTTTTTCTTCAGTCACAAACCATATTTAATTCCATGTTTAGTCTTGATTAAATCCTGTAACATCATCACCTCCTCCGAATAAAGTAAGCTTTAACATTCAACAATTATTTTAGTAACAAAAAAATTAATCCTGGAATAATGCAAAAGAACAGCTGGACTCACTGAGTCGCACTGAAGTCCAAAAGATTCTATGATTAATATTAATGCGACAAAACGTGCTTAAATTGTAAGAGAAATCCTTTGTCAAACAGAAAAAGCACACAGTACACGAGGAACGTTCTTGCAGAACTTTCTTACATTTCTTCGGAGGTTTGACTGTAAAGGAAGAACTCGCAGAAACACCGCTCGGATCCTGAAAGCTTCTTTTTATTAGCACAGATGAAGATATCATGGAGAAAACTAGCATCTCTGTACATGAAAGAATTATCAGTTCTTTAAGGCTTTTAGAAGGATCACGTGAAAGAACAATAGCACAGAGCCTTAAGCACAAACACAGAGCCGCACATTCGACCTACGAAATTTTCAAGACGGTTGCACGCTATAATCATTAGACTTGTTTGTATTTTTAAGAGTACTTTAGATCCTATTATTAATTAAAAAGGTTTTCTAACTTCACACCTGGGATAGATGCAATGCTTCTTTTCCACACATCTCTGTTTGAAATTTTCTCTAGGGCTAAAACTGTCTAGCAAGGCAAGATCATGAAAATTCATTGCTTTACTGATGGCTCTAATAAGGTTTTTTTTCTTCTAAATAGTCAGCACCTTCCACCATGATCAAAAAGTAAAATCAACTCTGCCACAGATTCCTGTTACATTATTTTCCATATAATTTATTCTTAAAACAACATTTAGGCTTTAATTTTAATTGGACTTCCTTCCCTTTCCTATTTGGTTTTTCCAGACCAAAAGCAGACAGCGTTTTTCCTTTGACAAACAACTGCTGTAGTTCTATCTTCAGCCTCTAAGCACTGAAGTCACGAAACAGAAACCTGCCTAATTTTGTTCAAATAACGTCGCGGGGCTTAAGGACAAACGTTAGCTCGACGTGAAGAAACGTTATCAGTATTCTATCGAACCGCAAGAAATTCCTCCGCATATTTTCCACGGGTCTATAAAACAGATTGATTACTCGTGCTGCCCGCGTTAGAAAAGGCTGGAAACAATTTGCAGGATTTGATTTTTTTTTTAAAGTACATATATTTAGCAGCATTTCAATCAACATCCATCTGATCACCACCACCAAGAGCTCACAGCCCCTCTAGTGATCATGATTTCATCGGTGCCGCAGCAGAACTTTCATAATGGTTTACTATGGTTTTAAAGAAACATCAAAGCAACACGACACCAGCTATCCCTGACAGCTCACGCAGAACAAAAATTATAGTTCAGTTGTGCATATCCAAATATAATCTGCCTAAGGGTGAACAGTTTGTAAATCAAATAATTTGATTGAGTGTACAAGCTTTTATTGTGCAGAATACAGGCTTCCTCTTCAATTTACCGGGTTTTGTTACACACACAAGTAGGCACGCTCACCGTTCCTTCATCTGAGATGCCACTGAGCAGTGGAACTCATTAACAGCAGCTAGTAACTAACTAATCAAAAAACAGAGAATCTGCCAGCCCAGGTAGAATAGGAAACCAAATTTACACCTGACAAAAGGAGTAATTAGCGAGCTTAAAGACAACAGGAAATATCAGATGGGGCACAGAATGCATTAATAATTGATACACCAGAACTCTTTGTTATTCCCTTAGAGGGTTTCATTGTTATAACTGTTAAAGTGCATTTTTTATTAGATTACCCACTAAAAAAAGAAATTAAAAGCATCTTACCTATAACTATTCCAAAATGCTCACCTATTTATTTTTTTTCCCCCCTCAAGACACAGTCTGAGAAGTTTTATTCGTCATTTGCCAAGTCAAGCGCAGCTTCTCGACAGCTGTTTACAAACAAGGGATTGAGCTGTTTATGGTGTCTCTATTTTCACTTACCATCATCGTTGTTTTGCTTTAAATGGTTTATCATATACTGAATAGGATCATCTGGCTTATGAATTAATAGTTCTTCAAGCATGTTCTGAAAATAAATAGGACAAAGTCAGAGGAAACCAGCTACGCAGGCGTGATGTATTGCATTTACAGCAACGCTACACTGAGGATCTTAAAGAGTTTATAAACGCATATTCACTGTCTTAAGGCCTCTTTCATAGAAACCAAGACTATGAAACCTATTTTAGATGCTGAAAAACTGAAGCAAAGCATAGCCAGAAAATTGCCAATAAAAAAATAACCTATTTGCTTTAGCTTATTTATGATACATATGGACAGCAGAAAGGTTGGGCTTGAGCAGTCTGGTGTAGATAACAGCTGAGTCAGCATTGACATAAAAACCGTGCAAGGAGTTGGGAAAACAGTCAAATGAGCAACTGCAGGGCAAGTTAAACCTCCTCCTGAAGCACATCCCCCCCAGGTTTCCCAGCCTAGGGGCTGCAGAACAGACCAAACCTGCAGAAAACACAGACCCAACAACCAACCAAAGCCACAAACGCAGCACGTGTCGCTTGTGCAACCGCACAGGTCTCCCTCCTACCCGAAAGGTAAGGGAGGGTGAGAGGAGAAAAAAAAAAAAAGGTTTACAGCGTTTCCTTGAATGTCTATTTTGGAACCCATTTTCCTGTTAAATGTTTGAGGTTATACAGGACCTTGCTTCAGCTCCCACCGATACCAGCGGAGATGTCCCGCGGCTTTCAGGGAGGATTGGGGCTGTACCGGCAGCGGGAGGGATGGCGCTGGGCAGCACCAACCCCGTGGGTTTCCTCACAACACATCCCAGCCCAGCCCAGAGTTCTGTAACTAGGAAATGAAAACTAAACATCCAGGCAGGTAATGTTCTGACTCCGATGATCTGCTGAAATGCCCACACTGGAATAGGATGCTTTTCTAAAAATCAGTCATAACACTCTAATATTTGCAAATAAAATCCAGAAAGTCTGTATATTTGATAAAATTTTATACTCTAACCACTTGATTGTCTGTTATTAGAGTGGCCTATTTGCCTTTGCTGCTTCATCCACTTCATTAGAATAATGAAAACACTGAATTTGGTTTATAAACTGTTTCACGTGGCAGTTCTGATGCTTCGAGAGCCGGGTAGCACATAGCATAAAGTATAAAATCTCTAATTTTATTGGTAGTTCATTTAAAAATTATCACTTTCCAGCAGCATTTATTTGAACTAAGAAATTGAAATTTGGCTCTACAATCATCAGCAGCTTTAAAAATAACAAGCAGAGAAAATTTGGTCTTAGAACGACTCAAAACCGCTCACGCTGCCCAAATCTGTGCCCCAACCCCAGCGGCCCTTACGTGCGCACCGCGTTCCACCCGGTTTAATGTCACACGAGCAGTTCTGCTCGTTTCTGGGGCAGGGTTGCGGCTCGAGTCTCGTGTTTTACGCTTCGCATTTTGGGTTTTGTAAACGTTTAAGTTTAGGGCAATAATTTCAAGCTGTGTTTGTTCGCACTCGATGGAGCAGGAAAAGAAAACAAGGCTGAGCAAATCCCAGGAGAGTTTTATGGAACACGGGGAGCTGCAGCCGCACTCGGCGCCCCACGGCACGCAAAAACCCCGCGTGCCATAAAACCCCACAAACGTTGCGCACCGCCGGGCACACCAAAAGTGGGGAAAAAGAAATGAGGGGGGGAAAAAAGGAAAGAAAAATAAGTATTTGTGTGTTTTCTAGTGAGATTTGAAAAAGCAAACGGGCCTCACGGCACAGAAAGCAGAGTCAGGAGCCAGCAGGGGCACACGGAGGG
>VWZZ01004507.1:922239-951385 GCA_013399095.1 Psophia crepitans
GCTGCGCCCCCCGCCCCGTGACAGACACATCACACTCACCAGGATCGCTGAAGTCACTGGGTGGTGACGTAACACCACTTGACACCGAACTTCCAGGCTCCACACGTCATGTGTGACGACAGTAGCCCACCTCCTGCTGACCGTCTGAACTGCTCTGTCACCGCTCGCTTCTAACATCCCCCGCTGCCTCCGTCCGCAGCCGAGTCGCTCCAGTAAATCAAGATCAATCAGCAAAGATGAAGTCAAGGAATAGACACGCAGTTTTCATTTTACTTTCCATTTATGAACTACCAACCATACGAAGCATTGGCAAGTAAGGACGGTACTTTATTCTCCTCTTTTTGCACCCTAGTGGATGCACTTCTGTGGGTAACACATAGCTCATTATTTTTTATACAGACAAGCGCAGCTTTTGAATGCTAAGCTTGTTAAGGGATACCCAAAATGGATTTTAATTAAGGTAAGATGAAGCCAAAGTCCCTTTCTGCTTTGTTTTCGTTTCACTGGCACCGTGCTGTAGAACGCATCCCAAAGACGACTGTCTGCATCACGTAACCCCGAAATAACGTTCACATAACTTTTGCATCCAAGAGTTCTCCATAAACACCGTTGCTCAGCCAGAGCGTGTCCATGAAGGACACGCGTGCCTGTGTCCCCCCCGCACGTGTTGTTCGAAGTCAGGAATTACACTCAGTCCTTAACGGAATGCTGAGGTTCATGTATGACTTTCTGAATCGCTTTACGCAACCCTTCTAATTATTTATTTTGGGGAAAAAAACCCAACCCAAAACCACCACAAAAGACAAAGGAAGTGCCAGTCTGGAAAAAAAGACAACAGAAAGGAGGAGAACAGCCTTACCTACAAGGTTAAGCTTAGAGTAAAATGGCCCTGAAGCTCCCCTCGGCCTGAGAAACTGTCCTGCGTGCGCAGCAACTCCTGGGCAGGGTACAGAAGAGACGAGCAAGCTGACCAGCTTCTGACAGCATCCCCCACTTTGCAAAACACAGTCGTTGACATCTTCAGCTATTAGTTTGATGCATCACCACGCAGTCTCCAGAGTACAGGACCAATGCCATGCAGAAAGCCAAGGCAAGGTTCGCAGCACTGAGCTGTTCAGGTATGGATTATACCAGCACTCCTCGGTGAGGTGGTTTTTCACAGAAAGAGAGGCATCAGCTCCACACAGAGAAGTGAGCTGCTAACAGAGCAGCCCATGCAAAAAGGGGCAGAACCCCCCATCCACTGTGTGCTCTGCAGATCCTGGAAGATGCTGCCGTACTGAACCGGTTTCTGCATGTTCGACTGCAGCCTGGCTTGCCCCAGAGAGGTCGGCTTGCAGGGAATGTAACACAGAGTAGTGCAAAACAATACATTTTATTTGTTCACAGTTAAACACAAGCAACTGCCTTGACATTTTAGAACATTCTAATAAGGACAGCAAAACCTCCTTTTGGTTTAAGTTCTCTTTAGCTTACGATTGTACCATTTCCTCGTATTTCATATTTATGGCATTTAATGTGGATTGTTTAACATGCTTACAAAGAGCGAGGGAACAGATTAACTCGACAAAAACAGCAATTTTAGATTTAACTAAAAGCAGTCAGTTAAAAAAAATCTGTTTCCACTTCACTGATGGGACCCCTTCAAACAAACTGCAAGTTAACTACATACAGCAGATCCATGATTTTTAGACTTACAAAAAAAATTGCAAAATTTGTTCCTCCATAATCTTTGTGGTCCATAAACAAACCTAAAGTGGTTTCCATTACTATCCCGGTGCTAAAATCCTTTTTAAAAGAAGAAAAAAAAGCCATCTCATCAATGAGCTTGCATTACCACCAGGGCATTTTTGTAACCGACAACAAAAACCGCCTCTCCTCGGAACAAGCGAAGTCAGCGCATAAGCAAGATTCCTCTTTGGGCTCGGCAAAGCAGAAGGACAGGCGGATGAACTCCTCCGACACAACGGCATCCGACGGCCGAGCCGGCCCTTCCAGGGCATTGTGCAAACCGTTCACTCCTGGGGCTGGGACCTGGTGGGGCAAGGGGCAGGAAACCTCCAAGTCTTACCAAAACATACGCTACCACGTTTGCTACCACTAAGTCTTAGAAAGCCTATAGACATGTCGACAAAACCAGTCTGTCACTTACAACCAACTCTCTATTTTCTATTCCATGCAGATTCAAGCTTTGACAAAACCACTGAAGTTCACCTTTACTTTCAGAGTTAGGACTGACCAACCGAAAGGACACGGAGAATAATTTAGACAGGCAGAAATGTATTTAGACCCTAGGTGTTACGAAAGAAGTGGAAACAGAAGGAAAAGCACTGTCAGGCGCGGGTTAGCGTCCTGCCGCCCGCTGTGACAGAGTCCTGTTCCCATTCGGGTTAAGAAGGGATTTGAACTACAAGTGTGAGTGTACCTGGACTTGATGTATGAGTGAGACGATTCGTACACACCAGCTGCCACCCAGAGAACGTTGAAGAGGCCACGTGTGACGCAGGGTGACTGGGAAGCCCGATATGTCTAAGTACGCCTGGAACCAGACACATCTAACATTTAAAACAAGCACAGTGCCTTCCCAACAGCGGGCTCCGCTCTGTCACGAAGGAGATTGAGTCTGACCACTGACAAGCCCTGATCCCACAATCCTCCTTCACAGAAGGCTCACCATTGACTTAAAACATGATTAATGCAGAAAGGCTTCACGACAGAATTCCGATTCTCAGTTTGAGCAGGCTTCCTCCTCAGCCTCGTTGTCTACGGCAATGGGATGCGGGTGAGGGGAGATACCTAGAGCCGAATTGACACTGCTGAGCTGAAATATGTACTGCAGTCTGAGCAGAACAGCACCCAAAGGAAACCATACTCTAAGTCACGCCTGGAAACGTATTCCCACGAAGAACGAAGCCAATTTCTTGGACTCTAAACACAGTGGTCTTGCTCAGACCAGGAACAAAGACCAGAACTACAAAGGAGGGTCAGGCAGCACAAGTATTTCCCTGATTAGAGAAACAAACGCTCTTCTGCAACTCTTCTTAAGCTTGCAATTACGTGTTCTGCATGCTCTCCCTACTCGAGTAAAACTTCCTCATCCCTCTTCTCCCACCCCCATTGCTTTCCCATCCGAACCAGTCTGAGGTCAGTACCAGTCTGTCAGGCAAACACTTAAAATCCCAAAAAGAGCAGAAGCTAGTGTTTTAACAAGTCTTCAGCATGTACGGTCTCTTCTGCATTACAAGCTCCAGTTCCTTATTAAACATCTGTTCAAATGTAACTTTCCAGGAAATGTTAAGGACAATATAAACAATGAGCACGAATTAGGGTGAATGAATCGTTTTGCAGAGGTATGCTGTTCTTTAAACATTTAGGTATTCAATCAGAGTCCAACTTAAAGAAGACTGGGCTCTGAGGGATGTGGGACAGTGGGGAGGCAAAATAGAGACCTTTAGATGAATGCACTAGAAATTCTAGTGCTGCTTCTTTCCAGGATGAAAGCAACCAAAGTCACCCAGACAGGCAGCACAATTAACTGCTCTAAAGTGGAAGCTTGCAAGGAAATACAAAGCATTCGTAGTAGACTCACAAATGTTAATTTGGCCTCATATTGCACTCAAGTTCATAAACGCAGCCACTCACTGAGGACAGGGAGAAAGGGAAAAAATATTTGCAAATGCTAACAGCTGTCCCTTCAAATTAGTACACGCTGCTAAGGACTGAATTTGAGAAAGAAGCAAGAGTTAGGCTGGGCAAATTGAAATCAATTCCAGACCCAAAAAATCCACTTCGCATTCATTCAGCAGCCGCCGCCTTCCGTTCCTGGACATCAATCCTATTCCGCTGCATGAGCTAGCTGCTCAGACCAAAGAAACATAAAAGCTTTTAGTTAAACTTGCATTCACGCCTCCTGTTCTATGCCAAGAATATGAAAATAACACTGATTGACTATCTTCCTTTTTAACTGTGGTCATGATGAGTTTCATTGTAGTCCATGATATGAAGCTGTCCAACACTGCTTTCCTGGATCTTCGGCGAGAGGCTAAGGTTATCGGGGCTTGGAGGGGCCTTTGTCTCCATGCTCGGATCTTTACAGAGTTCAGTCTTTAGAGCATCAGAAAGCCTGTTGATGGTTACACCCTCCTCATCACACTGGCTCTCACTCTTGTTGCGAAATAATTCTCGTGCCTTCATTCCAAGGAAGCTCTTGGAGCTGGGGAGTGAACCTACAGTCAGTGGGACAGTAGTCGAGGGCTCCAGCAACACGGATGTCTCCCAGCGACTGCTGAATCTCTGGTTCTGGGGTTTTTCTGGGGTGGAGAGCTCACTGCTGCTGCCACCCTTACTGCTACTACTACCTCGAGTGCTGGGAGGTTTGGTCTCTCCATTTCTACCAATTGTTTCTTCACTGTATCCCGCCACAGTATCTTCATTGCCACAATCCAGCCTGTTTTGGGAAGAGAGGGGATATAGTGTCAAACAGCAGCAACTGTTTAGAATATCTAGAAAGGGAAATGCCGGGGAAGGCAGGTTACTTTGATTACTCTCCATTACTGCACATGTACTTCAATAGTTTTCCTTTCTGTTTTGTAACAAAGCTGAAGTGACATAGGGTAACCAGAAAAAGTGCCACGTGCTCAGCTCTGCAACACACAGTGTTTTAAATCCAAAGCTGACAACGATCCCAAAGCAGAATGGAAATGGATCCCGACCTCTTAAGGTAAAGGAAGAGATGTGAACATCTTCCTTGGATTGTAGATCTTTCTTTTACCTAACCCAAGCCAGGTGACCACCACAAATCTGCTGGCAGTGGTCATTATCCTGACGCTGTAGCAGAATTCGGTGTAGAAAGAAGAGGTATGATCTGAGCAAAGCACAGCACTACCTAGACTCTTTCAGCAGACATATGTAAAACAAATACTAACAACACTGTAACAGTTTGTAGGTTAATGACACAAACCAGAGGTTTCTCTCAGACTCTGAGTAAGGACTCAGCTAACTGCCAAGTGCTTCATGAGCATTTCCAGTCAATGACTCTCAGTAACCTGGGCAGAGTCCTGAAATAAATTCAGTCTGTAACGGGGCGGGGGGGGCAACAGAAATATTTTGAGATCATGCACCCAAGCGGTAGGAATTCCACAAAGACATCGACTTCCAAGGAGCCGGTCAGGAGTCCAGCATATTTTACATCATCAGCCTTACCTTTCCTCTGCTGCTTCAGCTGCTTCTGTTTTTTCATCTTCAAGTTTTTTCAGTAGGCTGCTCTTCTCCAGCCGGCCAAACAGATCCAAGATCTCCAGCTCAAATGCCTGTGTGATTCTTTTCTGGGCCTTGTACCTACTTTCTACTGCTTGCAGCTGACCTCTGAAGAGAAAAAAGAACCCAAAATCCACCAGGTCCAGTGTCTCCAGACTGCCTCAACTACAACAGTGCATCTGTCAGTGCACAGCTAAGATTTTACACAAGAAACCCCTACCGTGCTTGGATTTTGACATCTTCCAGGTATTTCTTTTGCTCCAGGAAGAGGTGGTCCTTTTTAGCAAGCTGAGATTCCAGTTCAGCTATCCGTTTCTGGGAAGCATCAAGCCTTTGGCTTTGCTGTTGAACACACAGTTTTGCTTTCTCCAGTTCTTTCCGAAAAGCAGCGTGCAACATTTCAACCTCCTCAAAGGAAAGAACACAATGTTAAAGTAGAATTTGATTGTGTGTTATTTTTATTTAGAAGTGTTTCTGATGCTATAAACAGGCAGAATTTTAAGCAAGATGGAATAAAAGAAACATTTCTAAAAACAGATATAGAAAACTGGATACTCTGAGGATGTATGCTATTAAGTTACTGTAAAAAAAACTATATATCACTGGAATTTATTAGCACATTAATTTTCCTTATGAAAAACTCTTCAGCAAAGCAAACTTGCCAGTTCTGCACTGGATTAGAATAGACAAACTCCATTTTAAAACCATTTTTGCAACATGACCTTCATTAAGTACCAGTAGAAGACTTTTCTGGCTTATTATTCACCTTCTTTAATTGCTTGCTCTCACGCAGAAACAGTTATATTGTTGTGTAATTTACTTGCTTCTAATTAAAAAAAGGTTTCTTTGAAGTCAGAAAGTAAAACCATATGAACCACAGAAGTTTTGGTAAAGTTAGTATTAACTTCTTAATAGGAAAATGACTGAGAAGAGTAAGACTGCTTGTTTTAAAATAGCACCTCACAAAAATCTGTAAAATCCTGGTTAAGATCTTGCTACAAACGCTAGCACTGCTACCCTATGTTATACACCTTGACAAACGTTAGAGCCCAACGCCACTTTACCAGTAATAATCTGCTGGCAATTACATTAAGAACACAGCAAAGTCTTGGCGTTTGGCAAGAAAAAATTGCTAAGAACTTATATCAAATGGCTAAATCTGATTTCAGGCGTACCCTAACATCCCCTTCTTAGCTTTTGGGCACGAGGCACTGAAGATACTCCATAAGCCTATGGTGCACAAAAATACCTGAACAGAAGATAAAATATTAAATTCAAGCCCTGAAAAATCCATTTCAAACCAAACTATGTTATGAGACATTTCCTTCATTCTGAATACAAGGCTGAGAACAGCTTGGTGATGACCTCAAGTGAAGTCTTTCCCCAAAGGCCTCCTCTGCAACCGTGTCACCATACCTTTGTAGTGTCTGTGTGCTTGTGCTGCAGCTGCTCCAGGTACAACTCATTGACCTCGCCAAGAACCAGAAGCTGCCTATTCAAGAACTCCATCTGCTGTTGCACTGATTCACTGTTGGAAAGCTTTAAAGAGAAATTAACAGAATCAAACCCTGGAATGAATAGTTCAGCAGGAGTCACAGCTGACAGGCACTCTGTTCACAGGGTATTTCTATAAAGAAGGGACACAAAGACAAGAATCCAAGGCATCATAGGTAATAAGTGCTAAATAAACTAGTTTTCATAAAGCTGGTGACAGTCCGTACAGAACTTCACCATACAGGCATTGCTTCCCTTAAGATACCCATATTCCCACTTAACTTCTGATATAAAGAAGATCTCTAAGATGTGAAGATTTAGCAGAGCTTTAATACAAGTTCATACTGCTCAATCTGCAAATTCCTGCTGTGGAAAAAGCAGCCAAGAAGCCAGAAGCCTTTGAACTGAGTTGAAAGTTCCTTCACCAAAACACATTTCTCTGTGTTGTTTTTGTACAATTAATATCAGATTCTAAGGAACTAAGCAGAGGCTTCTTTCAGAACAAGAAAGCAAAAGCACCTGATAAAAATTATCAGAAAAACAACGAACAGAAGGACACAAAGGGACCCTGGGAATAGTGACCCTTCTTACCTTTTGAGAAACTTGGCTAAGCAGCAATTCAGTGTGACACACCTTGTTGTTAGCCTTCTTTAATTCTAACCTCAGATCTGCAATCATATTCCGGCAGTCTTCCAGCTTGGTCTGTTCAAATGAAAGACAAAAGGGAAAAAAAATAATTTACTCAGGGTTCTGAAACTTAAATAAGGACCAGCAATGTCACATGGCTGGGGGGCTGTAACCCCCAGTACTGCAAATCAATTTACACCAAGTAACTGGGAAAGTCCCCAGACCAGCTAAGAAACTGCATTTTCCTATCTCCAAACTGCAGACAGGACAAAACAGAACTATAAAAGGACGATGACCACATTAGGCGTTTCCAGTTATGCATCGTTTTGTGCTGAATTAAGACAGTATCCCTATCAGAGACAAGTAACTTTCTCTGAGATATTTCATGCCATGTTAATAGGAAGGTTATTTTTAAAACCAGTAAGTAGATAACAATTTTGTTCAGTGTCGTGCTTCATACCTGCAATTCCTGGCTCTGGTTGTAGAATTCCTCGCGGTCGTGTTGCAGCTGTCTGATCTGGCTGTGAAGCTGAGCCACTATGTTTTCATGTTCCTCCTGAAACTGGTGGTACCTCGCCTGTTCTTTCTGCAGACTCAGTTTCAATGCCTGGATTTCCTTTTCCTGTAGTTTCAGCTGATCTTTCTGTTACAAATGCCATACAAAGCATCAGACAAGACACTTGCTTTATCAGTTAGAACATCTGTCCTAAGTCACTAGCTAAGAAAAACTATCAAGGTTTGGTTTGGATTTTTTTAGCTGAGAAAGATCAAATGGTGATAGAGCGGACAGGCTGAAAACTCAGAGTCACACCCAAAGGCATGATGAGCAATAGCAGATTCTTCCACTGCACCTCAGGCTTTCGACAGGCACTTGGGTTCACAGCTGAAGCAACAGTTTGTCTTCCAAAGCCTATTTGGAAGTCTATTTTTGACTCTTCTACTGAATTATCAAAAGGTGAAACTGTTGATAGAATTAGCTATAACAGGGAAATAGAGAACGAAGCATGCCTACATCTGTTGTGAGACATCCTTCAATCCTCTTAAAACTTCAAATTTCATTATAGTAAATACTCAGGAAAAGAACACTGGAGTTTTCAAAGTTTTTGCTCCTACTCCTCAATTGGGTGAAAGGACACACTTCTTCAAACAACGCAATAAGGTGTCTAGCTAGGCACTGAGTAACCGCTTCACTAACTGTGAAGCCTTTAACACTATCCAAAGGTAAGTGCTGGCAGGGGTCAAGCACGCAAGCATTCACTGATTCAGCTGCCTACAGTCAAACAGAAACTACTGGTTTTAATAATCACAGTGCATGTAACTCATCCACAATTCATTCTACAAACACTGACTTTAGTAAGGTGAGACATGAGGCTTCTTTTTCAATTGAACGGTACTGAAAGATACTGGCCAAACCAATTAATACTTGATCTAGCACCAGTGTGTTTAAGTCACTGCCAGAGCTGTATCCCTGCTCACCATGGCAGCATTATGTTCCTCCAGAGCTGTTGCTTTAATCACTTTTCGCAAGAGTCGACGGTTCCGAAGGGCATGTTGCTGTCTTTTGAAGCGTTCATACAATAACTGGTTGTGCAGCAAAAGCAATTGGTTACGCAGGGTGTGAATCTCATCTGAAGGGGGAGAACCTGGATTGAAGTTCAAAGACAGAAGCGGTTACTGAACTGCACTGTCCCTGGTCCACATATGGGACATATTTTCTAAAATAAGCAAATTAGTTTTCTTTGAAATTCCAACTTAAAATTCTGTTGGTCTCCAACACAAACTTAAAATTCTAAACATCTTTCCCAGAGCAACATGTAGATCCTTCAATTAAGGAAGAAAAATCCAAGCTCACCATCACCACACAAGCCTAAGAGCATAAAACTATGACACACATGTGAAGCAGCAAGAAAAACAATCATCAGCTTCAGATTCAAATAGTATTGAAAAGGTGGAAGGATCCGTTAGATGATCAGCATCACTCTGAAGGCTGCCAGTTCTTAAATGGTCAAAAGCAGAAACGTCGGGAATTGCGGGGAAGGCAGCTTTCACTTTTCAAAGATGAAAAAGCAAATCGTCCACTGAAACACAGATGTCTATCTGCTAAGCAGATAACTGTGACTCAATGAAGGGCACCATCTTTCTGCAGCATTAGTTAGAAAATCCAAAAAAGCACGCAGGTCATTGTTTAAGCAAGTCTAATGATAGAGGAACAGATTGCCAAAACACATGAGAAACTTCCTCACCTCCAAAGTGAGTCCAGTCAGCAGACTTGCTTGGCAGAGACAATCTGAAAAATGAAAATGGAGCATTAACCAGTAAGTTTAAATACAAAACCACTCTCCAAGTTAGTTTAAAGTGGAATGCCCACCTCAGAAGAGCTTATAGCCTAATAAAAGTACAATTATCGTCAGTCAGTATGAAAATAAAGAGGAACTGTGCAAGCAGCAGGTTGCAAGAGCAGAGGATGGAGGGCACCATTTCTTAGAAGTTGAGAAAAATTCTCTCAGGCACAGAAAACAGGATAAGCACAAAGCAGAATACAGGGTGACAAGATGAAAAAGAGGAATACAGCAGATACACCTAAGCCTTACATCCGGTTCTCCAGTTCTCAGCTTCATGTATATTAGAAAGAAGAAAGTGTCAATCTGCCCTTGGCCTCTACTTTGTAGGGCGGGACTTAAACCTGATCAAATTAACAATGTCACAAACAGTGGCACCAAAACCACACTTGCAGCACAGTCAACAGTTCCGCTTCTTCATTCCAAGCTCTCTCAGTAAGGGCAGTAAAATGGTCACAGCCCCTTTTTTCATATCAAAGCAAACATGTTATCACTGCACATATAAAAATCCTCCACTCAGAAGCCCTAGGTGAGTTAACAGTGACGTTTCACAGAACATTGTTTCACTGTAGATTTCCAGACACAGCTGCTTTTCGGGTACAGCTATTAAAATAAAGGCAGCACAAAAAGAAATAACAAGAAAGTCTGCACAGTAAGATTTTCAGTCACCTACTTGTTCAGCTCCTTAGTGTGTGCATCCGCTCCTT
The DNA here is from genome assembly GCA_013399095.1 of Psophia crepitans. NCBI lineage: Eukaryota > Metazoa > Chordata > Aves > Gruiformes > Psophiidae > Psophia > Psophia crepitans. The sequence continues at coordinate 932,663 of VWZZ01004507.1, forward strand.
GCTGTATCAGTCTGTCCAGTACTTCCACGGGAGAAGTAGAGGACATGCAGTCGTCATCCTGGGTTCCCTTGGCCTTCTTTAGCAGCTCCTCAGTCTTCTTGCCAACAAAGAGGTAGGCAGTCTTTGGTAATGCAACCTCAAAAAGGTGCTCATACAGGGGAGGCTGCCCACTCCCAACCACCACTCTTCTTTGTGCTGGTACTTTGCAAGGGCTGGGAGTGAAAATACTCATCTCCCCTGAGGTTCCTTCCCTGTTACCAGCAGGGCTTTCACCAGAGCCTCCACAAGGCTTGTCTATGGGAGTAAATGTTTGTTTGGGTGTTTCCCGCGCACTCTCAGGCCCAGGCTTGTCCAGAGAAGTTGTTAAAGGCTCAGAGGTCTGACTGTGTCCCTGAACACTAGAGCCTACTGACTGGGTCTTCTTTTGAGAGCCTGACAGACTTTCATTTGTGCGGTAAAATGGAGAGTCAAATCCTCCTCTAGGCACCATGTGTTCAGCGTCGGTTGTGATCTCGGAGATCTCTTTAGATATTGCATCTGAGAAGGATGAGTGGGGGGAGCATAATTAGGTATCTTGTATTTCGACATTACAAACATTCCCTTAGCTAAGATGTATGTAAGGATGACAGAAATTACCTTCCTCTCTGTCCTTTTCAGCACTATCTTCAAAAGACAAACCACCTAAAAACTCTGGAAGATCACTTAAGGTTACTGAACTTTTACTACCAGGTGTGTCTGAAGAAAAGAAAATAAAAAGCAAAGTTAGTTGTAGAGAAGTGGTTTTCTCCAGCCTCATCACAGCACAATACAGAAACCTTTTACTGCTAAAAGGGCCTTGGAATAAGCTTGTCCCTCTTTCAGATGCTTCCTCAAAGGAGGAAGCTATCTGACTCCTGTTCCATTCCATTCCATGTGGAAACCAGTTCAGAAGTCAGTCACTGGTCAGTCCTTATCCCAAAAGGCAATTTTGTAAACTTAACATTTGCTATTGCACAACAAGTGTAGGTGACCATCTCTGTACATGAGGGTGAGCTGTTTGCATCTGAACCCATCAAATACATTTTAAGAACTGGCTTCAGTGGAGAGTGACTACTATACTTCCACAGTAGCTTCTGATCTGACTACACAGGGACACAGTACATACCTGAAAAAAAAGGAATTTTAGCCAACTGATGTAATATGAACTTACAATATATGACTACTGATCAAAACTCTGCAACAGCTGCCAGGGAGATAAACAGTACAGCACGCAGGACAGAAACCTCACACTCACAGCTCAGTTAACAGATTAGGAACCCAGTGAAAAACCTAGGCTGTTCTTAACTTGTAATTCAGAAAGTTCAGATTCCAGTGCTGCTATACAACTGTACCAAGGAAAATCAGCTTTAAATTTCACTGTAATCTCCACTTTGAGGATGGTAAAGATTCACGGAACAGAAGTCTCAAGTACAGTGCCAAAATCCCTTTCTACAGCTGTCACAGATGTAGGTGACAGAGAGGGGAAAATGGAATCTAGATTTACCTATTAGAAGCTGAGTTCCTCAATCATCCACTGTTGATTCCAATACTCCACAGGACTTAAAGGTTCAAGTACAGGAATATAATTGTAGATAAAACCCAGCATTTTTCCAAGAGTCTTTAAAAGGGAGCATCATATCTATCCTTAAGTGCAGCCTTACAGTTTGATCCAGACATGTGACATAAAGCTTGTTCAATAAGACTTTGTATATAACTTGCTGCTACTAATATAAAAATTCATTCTCCAAGAATCAGCTTTAAAAAAAATTAAATCCTTTTTCAGCCTTCAGTGTAGATCTGTATATTTAAACATGCATAAGAATACATGAGGACCAGTTTAAAAAAAAAATTCTGCTGGCTACTTCTGAAGGTGAATAGTTAAAATGAAATCGAAAGCATCACAAGAATGTTTTAAGTTGAACCACAGTTAAGGCAGGATCCTGGAACGATAAAGAACTTGGGGAAAAGAAAAAAGGAAAAGAAAAATCTGTGGAAGTGTTTGGCAGTTGGAGCATGTGTCAATAAAACCAGGATTTGTTTATAGCAGGTTATTGTAATGGGGAGAGAAAAATGTAATTTACCCAATGATTTATCGCTGTTTATGACATTTTGCTGTCGGTACAGTAAAGGCCTCCCGGGATCTGGTTTGTCCTCCTGAAAAAACAAAAAACCAAAACAAAAACCAAAATAGATTCTTTGCATCAGACATCTGCTGGAAACAAACCTCTTGGACAGTTTCAAAGAAAGGAAATTCCTGCAAGTAGATGGCTTAAATAGCAAACCAGTAAGAAGCCTTAAAACTGTGCAACTGTAAGTGGCAATAGTTGTCTAAACTTAGGAGAAAACGAGTTTTTGCAATGAAATACAACATATTTTGTAAATCAGTTACTCTGATTTTTCTTTCTCAGTTATAGTCACTGCACATATGGCAAGTCATTAAAAAAAAGTCGCATTTGTTTGGCAGAAGAATTTTGTTATACCTTTTTAGGAGGCGTGGCAGCAGCTGAAGGGAGTGAAACATGCACAAAGTCATCTGAAGTGCAGGGTGGAGGAGGAGATGTGGCTGGCGTTCCCAAGGGTGTTCCTTTCCCCCCTGCTGAAAAGGAGGGGCAAAAGTTTTCTCAGCAAGCTCCCGCTTCCTCCTTTCAGCCGAATATTTTATTTGAAGAATTGGACGTTTAAACACTATCTCGACCATTAACTTGATAAATAGTTGAAAGTGATTTAGAAGTGCACAGCTTCCAAAGGGCCTGCATCAGGCTTTGGCACTTATTTCCTATCTCAGTGTTTGTGTTAGCACTGCTCTAGATGACCAGGTACTCGGTTCACAGAAGTAATGACTTCAGCCTACCAAATGACATGGTGTGGCATTCCCATTTAAGAAGCTGACAGCAAAATTTACAGCCAGAATTCCTATTATCATAAACCTCGAAGGCCTAATTCCAAAACTCAGCTCATACCAGATGTGCCAAAAGCTTTGCTGTAAGGTTGTGATGCAGACTGGGATGACTCTGATGGGACAATTCCCGGGGAGGTTGGTGGAGTGGTCATACCACAAACCGCAGAAGGACTCCAGATGGTAATCTGTGTGAAAGCAATACAAAATAAACACAAATCAGTGAAGCTCAAAGGAGTATGTGAAGCACCTGTAGCCAGGTTCTGATGCAGGAAACCAGATGAGGAGTAAATCTGAATTCACAGTACTTCTCAGAAATGGGATTTTTTAAGACTGTCACAAGAAACTACAAAGTGCAAAGCATTAAAAGCACACTGCACTTTATCGTCTGCTTTACCTGCTGTGGCTCAGTTGTCGGCCGTATTGACTGTGGGCTCAGAATCTGAGGTAGCTGCCCTGGTATTTGTGATAGTGTTAGCCGAGGAGTGGAATACGGGGTAGAAGTCCCTGAAAGTTTAAAAAAGTAAAAATTAAAAAGTATCCTACACATCAAATGCAAATCAATGATTCTTCTGGCTATGAGTTAAAGGCTTTTAGCCAAAACACTTCAAATCCATTCAACACACACAGTCACAGCTAGCAAACAAGACTTTTCTCCTAGCCTAAGAAAACACCTATTAAATATATTACATACTACAGCTTTTTTTTTTTTGGTTGGTTCATTCGCGGCAGGGAGGACAGTAGAGGAAGAGGCAGTGGAAAGGCAGCTTTGTGAACATGCTGCAAGTCTGCATGACCACAGCAGATATCTATATCTATATTTTTTTGTTTTAAATGACAGTTTATTTTCCAGTGCCCAAGAATCAGACTTGAAGTGGGATAAATTAATAAGATGGTTTTTTGCTGTAGGGCCAGTTTTCCTCCAGGAAATGGGTATTCATTAGCTGTCAGGCAGGTCTTACCATAGCTGCTCTGTCTGTCAATGTAATAGCTGGCACTGGGGTCAGTTTGAGGATGTTTAAAGCTTGGACAGAGTTTCCGAGACACAGAATAATAGCCATCTTCATACGAGGCTTCTGCAGGGTCCAGCGAGATTTTGGCACATTCTATCACAACATCATGAGTTTCTAGTCTTTTCCACCTGCAGACAGTTTTTGGATCCAAGAGAGTAAGTTAGTCAATTACTGTTAAAACAAGAGATCCTGGAGATATGAGGAATTGGCTTGTGGGATGGCTCATTTGTTCCAGACAGCTTTGCAAGCTCCCAGCCAAAACTGGAACAAGGCACCATACAGAAATTGCAACCAGATGACTTGTGAGAGGGGGGTCTCAGAGAGGAGACAAACAGCTTTGACACAGAGATCCATAAAGGTCTGCCATGGAGCACTCTGGAAAGGAGGAACAGCATACGAAGACTTGGTTGATCCTGAGCTTCAGCAGCTGTAGAAATGACCTCAACTAGACTCGGATGTTGGTAGTCAAAATTTAGACATGCCAGCAGTAAGGAATCTTACATTATTTAAGCCAACACCATCTGCAATGCCAGTTTCAGGTCTGTGTTTTTCCTCCCCAGTACTGGAAATATTTTTTATTATTACTAGCTCCTTCATTCTGAAAACCTTTTCTCACTAAATTAAGCAGTCAGATCAGATCTGCCCAGTATTTCAGGGGATGGAAGTTCACTGTAAAGAAGAGAAAGCACAGAAGCCTGTCTATTAAAGGCTGAGTTGCTTTTGAATACAAGATACCAAAATGAGAAGGCTTCAACTGGTAGTTTTGTGCCAATTGCACTCCTTAGAGGTGCCACCCTCCCCCCTGTCTGGGAGAAGCCTGCAAAACTGAGCATTGTGATATTCAATAGGTTCCCATTTAGCAGTGTTTTCCTAGTAGCTCTGAAAAGCAGGGCAAGAGCACTACTGTGCAGCAACAAGAGTCAATTTCTCCTCTTCAGTGGCTGGGCCTGTGGAGACAAGAGAAAAGCAGCAAGTGGTGCTGCTGCAGGCAAATGAGCCTATTTCTAAAGAAAACTAATACAGCTGATAATGTTAAGACATACCTGTTAAAAGAATTGATCTGTTAACTGAACCAATATCTAGGTACCAAAACAAGACACACTGAAGCCATTTTAAACACTTAAATCCCACCAAGTGCTTCAACAAACAACAAAAAAAATGACCCAAATGTTAAACCAATGAAGCAGGTGATAGTTTCTCTTTATTCATTATAATTCTTTTAGAACTTTGAGGATGTTTGAGTCATAAAACTAAGACAAAGTCAACTGTTAAGTAAAAGACGGATTCTATTCCAGACACAAAATTAATTTAGAACCCCAACATTGTTGTTAATGGCCTTTCATAAGCAAGTTTTTGCTTATTCATCCAGCTAGAACCTTGGATGAAGAAAGCCTCTACGTTTACCTGGTGTACCTATAAATATGGGTGGCAAAACACCACTGGCACATGCTGTTGCTGACAGAAAAGATTTTGCTGTAAGCCATCTGAAATAACCCAGCTAAAAGCTGCTCATTTATAGCCTTTCCTAATAGCAGAGTGAACATATATACCTTCGTGGGTCCAGTTCATGGTCCTTAGATCCAGTCACTAATTCTGGATGAATCCGCACATGTTCCATCATTGGCTGGAGGAGTAAGAGCAAGAAGAAGTAGGTGTTATTGGTACAGCATCTTTTGATTGCACTACTACACAAAGCTGAATAAGCAACCTACTGGTCCAAATAGTTCAGAATATTACATTTAACAGATAAGGCTAATGCAGATGATCACAACTTCAAGAGATGATCTTGGTCCCAACTGAGATCTGAATCCTCCACTACCCTGTTTTTGTTCCGTTTTGTTGAGCAGCTCTCCACTAAATCAATGTAGTTATTAAAAAGGCAAATACCTGCCTTTATACAGCTATCAATTCCTTGCCTCAGATAACATAGAAACAAGCAGCATTTTACCTTGACTACCTCTTCAAAGGTCTCCAAGTTTTCCTTCATACTGTAGTGAGAACGCAGAAAGGAGACAAAATTGCAAGGATACATTCCATAAAGACGATGAAAGAGAGCATAGACACTGGCATGAAGATGGACAAGATAAATCTCTGCCACGTGACCTGGAAAAAGTAGTTAGAATCTTTTTCATTACATTGGAGAAAAGAACAAAACTTTTAAGAATGCAAGCAAGTACTTTTACATTTGAAACGTTAACTGGAACAAATCTTCTGAGATAGGAACAGTCCCTAGCAAAACTGTGAAGTCTTCCGAGAGAATAAGCAACACTTACTCATCAACTCACAGCAAAACCAAAAATTAAGACATGGACTATTAATTCCAACCAATATCCTGTCATTCTCAAAGCACAGCATTTTTCATTCACCTTAAAACCTGAAACCCCTCAGACAGCAAGCCAGAGTTTTCAAGATTGACTGATTAAAAAACCTAACGTTTGCTTCACTTCAAAGGTAAAAACTAAAAGCTTGTATCCACAAAAAGCAATCGCGACAGACTTAAGTCTTACTAGCCATCTTACAAGTTCCAGTTGTACCTGCAATACTAAATGGCCCTCTAAACAGCATCTCTATGGGCTTAACACAGCATTTGTTCATACAGGCATGAGACACACACATAAATAATGCTAGTGTTAGATTATCAGACACCTTACAACAAATTCAGCAAAAACAATTCATCAGAACCAACACTATAACTGAGAAGACTAGTTTTTACCAACGTCTTCCTGACTATTCGTAGTTGCACATTAAAAGAAACTCTTACATGTTGCTTCTTCCCCCTCCCCATCCATACCAGGGAATCTCAAATTCCCAAATATCTGCGTCAAATGTCAGCGTTTTCCCTTCTCTATCCACTACAATCAATCTCTGCTTTTCACTGTCATCTGGGTAGCACTTCAGTCCAGTGAAACTTCATGTAGTAGCAGCACTGCACGGAAGAATCTAAGACGCTCCTAGATTTTGAGCAAAGAAGCACTCCCTGATGCTAACTATCAAAGAACAGGGTAGTTTGTGGGCTTTTAAGTTTGCTGCATTTAAATAATCTCAGACCATTAAAAATCTCACCAAAAAATGTGCTCACCAACTGCATAAGAGTCACAAGGATACTACTAAACCATAACTGCATGCAAGAAAGTTGAAATCTCACCTGGATTCTGCAAGCACCAGGCTGAGAGACGCCCAAAGATACCAAAGAAATCATGAAGGTACTGTTTGCCAGACTGAGGAATCATTGGCAACATGGTTATTAGCACTAGGACACCTGTGGTGAGTACTACTACATCTGTGTCAGTCTGCAAGAAGGGAAAAAACCTGCATTAGTCAGTTAAAAGAGTTGAACTTAATTTTTTTCCAAGGATGACATGAACACATAATCATCATCATGGAAAAAGTTCTCTATTTTAACACAGACCCTCTGAAACCTACCATAACTTAATGAATCAAGATTATTGTCTCTTTCATCCAGAACAACTCTAAGGAAAAAGATTTGGGATTCTTGCTCCTATTCTGTTGCTGCTTTTCTGTATAAAGACTTGACTTAATTAAAAAGGGAACACCACCACAGTTCCACAATTAGGTAGAAAAAAAAAAATCACTTGTTTGTGAAACATCTTACATACCGCCTTCCTTCTTTCCCAGAGCTAAGCACACACAGCATGCGGAACCTAAGAAACTGCAAATCTGATCAGGGTATTCAAGGATGTTGGCCGGTTACCAACATCAGGGTCAAAAGCTTTTCTATTAAACCTGCTTGATGACTCCAGCTGCTAAGTATTTCATAAAGCAGTAATTCAAACAATAACTGGAACCCCACAGCTTACACCAAAAGGGATGTGGCAGGAAAAATCTTTGGCTAGATGAAACAGTAATACAGAACCAGATTTTAGAACAGGACACAGAAAATGTTAAAATTCTTTGCCGGTCGGGTCGCTTCCCCAGCTGCATGTGCATTTCCCTTGGTAGTTCCTCTGCTTTGTCAGGATGGGGGTCTAAACAGCACAGGTAGGCCTGTGGCCAGGTGCCACTGAGTTGGTCTTCCAAGAGCCACTTGGGCAGACTGGACATACTCAGTGTTATGGACTTTTCTTCAGCCTCTATTCTCCCTCAGTCAGACATAACCTTTCACAGCATGTTTCACGTCCACCCCTATCGCTCTGTACGCATCCCTAGCACTTCCACAGCTCTCTTCTACACCCACCAGCTTTCTGACACACTTCGCTCCCCTTGCAATCAGACAAGACACACTGAAAAGGATAACAGAATTCCTCAGGCACATCAGGAGTTCCAGTAACAGCACTTGTAGCTTCTTCTTTGGCAGTTACAAATGCATGGTGTTTTTGTTTTGAAGAGCACTGCCACTTGACTACATCATGCATTTTAATGTGACTTAAGTGACTAATGCGAATTCTTCACTATCATATTAAATGATATTACTGACAACGCATTCTAGGTCTCAAAACACTTTCCATTCTTTATCCACTGTTATAATACTGTACAGTATTATAACGGATAAATTTGCAGATGGGGAAAAAAACCAAACCACAACAAATGGGGAAACAGCTACGTCCTTGTAATCCAGCACATCTGTAGCTAAGAAGGAAAGCCTGCTAATTCCAAGGTAATTCCACCATGGAATAGTTTATTCCATGACCCATCTACACTGTAAGTAGAGTATATTACCTTACATGCACAAATTTCAGAAGGCACTAATGGGAAGTTACTGTATTTCTCACCGAGTTCACATTCAAGATATCCATCAACTTCACCGACAGCCCTCCGTCTCTAACTTACTTTCAGAAAAGTTTTAGTAAATTTTCCTAACTCAAAGTTATACAGTGACAGTAGCTTTTAGAAACAAGATTGTCAGTAATAACAGGATAAGCACAGAGTATTTAGTTGATGCAATTCCACTGTGGTCAGTATTTAATCAACATTTTATCTCTTTTCACAGCTTAACTAAATGACCTCAAAACAGAAAACAAATGCCTTGCATTACAAGGATGTAGGTTTACATCCAGCGTACAAGTGTTTCGTGGACAACACTGACAGTTCTTACCTTGAGACATTTAAGTAATGAAAGTAGGAGAGGTGCTTGAGAAAGCTTATGTTTCCAAGATGGTTGTCGTCTTATCACATGTCCCAGCAGAGAGAGAGTGGGTAAACGGGTAGCAGCTTTGCCCATATATTCATTAATTTTGTCCAGTAGGTGCTGATAGAGGATTTTGCAGAGTGGTAGAAAAAGGAAAGGTATTTATATTTAGCTGCTATATAATCCTTTTCACCCATCTATATTCAGCAGTTTGCCATTCCCAATTATTGAAACTATGGGCATTTTAGAAATATACAGGAGAGCAAATAAAACCCAGTAATATATTTAAGTCTGCCAACACTGAAATGCAAACTATTCAGTCCAGAAGCAGTGACTGCACTTCAAAACGTGTATCACAAATAAATAATAAAAAAAATCTGGTCAGCAGAAGTAAAGCAATTTGTAGTGCCATTCTCTCAATCTGTTTAAAGATCCTTACCTGCTCTCAAAATACCTAATTTGTTTTAGGCTAACATATCCAGCATTGAACAAGCAGCAGAAGCATTGCAAGGAGACAACATTAGTCCTCAGAAAACTTTCAGTTATAGAAGTTCTTTGTTAAGAACCAAGAAATGGAGACCTTTGAAGGGTTTTTTTTAAAACTTAACCGCTCGTACTACAGATACTACATCTCTACAACAAGGTAATTCTATACTAGAATGGAAAAAGAGAGTTCTAACAGATGCTATTTAAAGGCTGCTCTAATATCAGGCTAAAATTTGCTATACTTAATAACAAGATCTTTTTACCTTGTCATGAGGCTCTTGCAGTGTGGACAGTATATGTAGTGCCTGCTGAGAATTGGTTTCCAAGTAATAGTCCACCAGGCTGTTCACAAGCATAGGTCCACGGTCTGTTTGTTTACAACAAGGAAAAAAACAACACAAACATTCTCAATAAACTAAAAATAAGCATTTGTTACAGGGACAACCTTTTAACAACTATTATACAATTTGCAACATAAATCAGCACTTAGTATTTACCAGACCTTTAGGAAGATGAGACCTCTTAACTACATTTTCTAGTTCCTAACTGTTTTTTGCATTTGGCTCAAGGAAAGTAACCAGGTTTTTTAACAACTAACAGTTATTGTCTAACCTTAAAAACCTAGAGGGAGCTGAACTGCAAGATTATTTTACCCAGTACAGGAAAAGTGTTCAGGAATAACCTTACATTCCCTCCCTTCGGCAGATAAATGAGAGGGACAAGGACACTGACAGTGCTCTCACGCTCTGAAAAGGCTCTATCAACATAAGGGATGTCTTAATAGCAGCAATCATTTTTTTCAAGAAAGTCTGGGTCTGTTGTTTTGTTGCAGTTTTTTATTGTTTATTTTTTAAATGAACAAAATCCCACTAGTTCCCATAATGTGGATGACACCAATTCTTTCTAGAAGCACTTGACAAAGAAAGTTTCATCAGCTCACAACTTGAGGTTATGCCCCAGGAAAAGCTAGTCATTTTATAATGGCATTTTAACAATTATATAACAGCCTTTCCAAGAGGCATGCCATTAAGCAAAATGGACTGAAGAGAATCCTCAATCCTTAAAGCAATTTCAAATCCAAATATCAAGAGTTTCTTTCAAGCTGCATCTGCAAAGACTGTGTTTGATAGGAAAACCCCACATTATTCTGCCTTTATTGGTGTAAATGCAAAACCCTTTCTCGAATTCTGTAAAAGGATACGTACCACAAATGAGATTATCTTTGAATGCAGCTGTTATGTCTTCCAGGACACCCAGAACTGGAGAATCCAGCATTGAGAGGAGCTCACCAACACTTCCCTGCTGTGCCATGATGCACGTACTGACATGAATCTGGAGGTTAGAATTTCAGGAAGTTCCTCATTGGTGCCTCTCTACCAGACTAGGAGAGAAGAGAGAGCAGATGAAGGAACTTTCCTTTTTCCCTTTCCATCTTAAATCTCTCATCACTTCCCTCCTTCTTTTCGGCAGTATTAACACTGAAAGGACTGCTAGAGTTTACACACCTGCAATAAAAGCTGTAAGAGAAAACTTTCCAAAGAAATTAATGAGTGACAAGCAGGGTTTTCTTCATCTTTTTTTAACAAGACATTAATCTGTTTTCGTGGAAGACCTCGGCTAGCATATATAGACTGACAGACTATTCTCTTACCATACTTTTTAAAATTTGCTTTCTAGGTCAGTCAACTAAGACTAAAATTTTTAATAAAATGCAAATAGCTTCCTAGAATCACTCCATTCTCCCTTTCTTATAAAAATTCCTCCTCAACCACCCTTTCAAGTCCTTCATGTAGTGGTCTATGCTCTGGCGAAAACATGCATCTCAAGATCTTCTCCATGCCTGTGGCTAGATTAGAAATTCACTGCCCTGGGCTTTGCATTATTGCATGCTAATAAATCTGTGCTTTAATACTTGCAATGTGGCCAAGTTGCAGCTGTTAGGAAACTCCGGTTTACTACAACTGCTGTTCCTCAGCCACCCTAGTAGGCCATACTAAACCAGAAGCTTAGCAGCACAACATACCTTGTTTTCACATGTATATTTTGCGAGTAATATATTAAAAATTCTGCAGTGCAAAAACTGCATAGGTTATTAAATGCAACAGTGTGCCAATAACATGACTGGTCAGCTTCACAGTACTAAGCAGGAGTAAATCTAAGGCATTTCAGGCTTTTAAGATTACTTCCTCCCAAGTATCGACAAGGGAGGGATTCGGGTATCACGTCCATTTATCTATCTGTCAATCATAAAATGTATCAGTTTTTCTTCATCCATAAGAATCCTATGCTGAACCTTTCCCACTGGCAGAAAGAATCTGGCTTCACATCACACCTAATTTTATTAGCAAGGATTTCTTCTTTCCTCCTACTTCCAGCTAGCACACGTTTTTCACTTCTTCCATGGAAGGCAAGACTGACAGATACCAAGTTTACAAAAAAGATTTTTTTTTTACTGCAATTGTGTATACAGCACCTGTTCTGTGGACCAGCTGAGCTTCTGTCTGCAATGCTGTCAACCACACACCTTTCATGATCACTAATAAAGAAAAAGCACAAAGAGGTTAACAAAAGGCACGATTTATTTCTTTTTAATCAAACCTTGTATATTCAGAACAGCATTAAGTTCTTCACTAACCATAGCAGAGCATGTGCCTCCTGCGAGAAGGAAGTCTGCCCTTAGTTTGAAAACCACCAAAAGGTGTTGCACAGTTGTCTTTTCTAGAACTGTCCACAGGTTAAGCTGTGCAACTGCCTCCAACTAGGTAACTTTGAAAAGATCGCAGTTTTGTACTGTGAACCTTCAAAAGCTGAAGAGTTTTATTTATGGCAAGTAAAGTCTTACACACAAAGAAGTCTTCTTTTATCCTACCAAATTCTGAACCTACAATAACTACCCTAATTGTTTTGATCTTTACATTCCAGTCAAAATGTTGTTAGATGTTAGCCAAGGACTATATATCAGAGCTCTAGTTTAAATAATAATGCTGCAATTACTTATATACATTATTACTTTCTCAAAAACTTATGTTTAACAATGTTACTGGACAGCAGGAGTTAACCTGTCTACCAGTAAACTTTGTCATTTGCAACATACTGCTCTGTAGTTGCAGAACTGCCCAAGGTCACTTTTATTAGGGCCACATCAGCTTACTTAATCTGGCACTGATTGCAAATTCGAAGGTGATAACACGGCATCACGCTCACAACAGGCAATTAGGAACAAACCTGAAGTGTTCCAGTAATCACTGTTCCAGAATGGAAAAAACTCCTACCCTCACTTTTCAATGATCATAGCTCCGTAGCTGAACAGTCCAAATAAAATTTCAGTTCATCTGCAAGCAGCCAGCAGTCTGCTAACTGAAGTGTTTCAGATTTAAGTGCTACTTCTTTTCAAGTCCCATGCTGCCAAGACCTTAAAACTGCAGATGTACAACTGTCTGGTAATGCAAGCAAGACTTTCAATCAAAGATAATAAAACAGAAACTTGGGATGGGGGGAAAAAAAGAGTCTCTTTTTACTCAAAAGCAGAATGGATCTCTGCTCTCCAAAATTATGACAGCTGGGATTTGTTGTGGTTTGGGGTTCTGGTTTTGGTGTGTGTGCACATGTCCCCACCCCTACATTGTGCAGACTTCCACACTTCAACTTTTTCCTCAAAGGTCTTGCTGTTTAGAAGGCAAGCAATGTTCTGAGTGGCACCACCCTTTTGAAAAGTTTAAAGCCACTCATCCATGCAACCTAAGTAGTCAGCCTTCCACTCTGTCACTCATTTTCAGGAGTCAACTGCTTTTTCAGTTTCTAGTAACCACTGTAATATTTAATTCACTAAATCTTAGTTATACTGAGATATCCAGAATGCATGCAGAAGTATATATGGGGAAATCATTTAATACTATTTATTCCTTTATTTCTGAGAACATTATCTTTGAGACCGTAAAGGGCTCACTGTAACATAGGTGCCCCCATTTCTATCAGCATACAGTCTCAGCTACGGTTAAGCAATAGATTCACCAGCTTCCTAAGCAACATGAATTAGTTGTTTAAAGTCTTGTTAACAAGACAGATGCATGACCACACCCCCAAACCAGCTGCAAGCAAAACCTGTTTTGAGAATTAAAGCAGCATAAACGTTAGTCTCTGCTTTTTTACCCCATGAAGACCTTGTCAACTCTCTTTTCTTTGATTCCTTGCCCCCATCACAGTGAACAGAATGTTTTTATTTCTTACTTTCTTCTAGTTATGCTGTTATACTTGGACCAGATCTTCATCACACCAGTAAAAACCTCAACGGCAGGTTTCGCTAATTCCAATATTGCCAGAGGAAAAACTATTGCATGGTGAAACCAAGAAACATGCCTTTGCAGACACTCTGGATGGGTTCTGTAAGTCAGGTTCAACTTTACGCTATTGGCCTGATGGCACACACAAACACTACAATCAGATAAAAGCAAGGCTGATAACACAAGCTTAGCTGCCAATAACTATACACTTAGGTAACTAATAATTTCCCAAGCTCCCTGAACTAATTAAAATAGATGGATCAAGTGGCCTTGTGCCAATAAATCCAGCATAGTTTAAATAAACTTGTCAATCAGTCGATCATGCACTAAAGTACTTTGTGTAAAGTGGAGCAATCTCCACTCCAAAAGCCAGTACTCCAAATACTAATAAAAGTATTCCAAACCACGTCTAAAAATGGGACAATATTACACTTAGGTACTTCACTAGGTGGAAAGTTTATCAGCTGAAGTTACATAAACACCAGTATAACGTTGTCACCCTGCTATGCACAAATAATCGCATTTTTAAAAAAGCAAACCACAGCTTTCTCAATGCAGGATCTCCCGTCAAGTCATTTATGAGGAAGATATTTGAAATCCTAAGACTAAGACTGAGATCCTGTAGTCATATTGGGTCCGTGATGCCCAACACAAACTAACAAACCAGGAAATTCCAACAATAGTCTTAAATCATGTCACATTTTTTTTAAGCAAATGCAGCTGAATAACTAGTTTACAGGCAACAGGCTTTTAACTTCAATCAGACAACACTGCGTTCTGGTAGATGCAGTACAGTTCCCAGGGCCCATGGTGTCAGTGTGATTTATGACCAGTCCCACCAGTAATTTGTGATGTGCTTTTCAAACCTTGTAGATAAGGAACTCGGGACAGGCCAGGTTAAGGAATTTCCATTACCTTGTAGAACAGTGAGATCATCCATTGAATGCCACCCTATTTTGTATCTGAGACTGACACATGTGTGGTGAACAGGATCTCCTTTAAATCTTCATAGTATCATGTCAGGGCCAGGTCTGTCTTCTCAAATACACAGTATACCAGATGAGTCTCTTCAACGCTTCCATCCCTAGCTACTGCAATCATTTCCCTATTAGAATAATTTCCCCATCCCTGCACCCATACTTGGAACTGACAGGATTAAAACAATGTCAGTAACTTTTCCATTTGGCTTGAGTCACTGATTCTTCACTAACTTTTAAAATTAGTTTTACAGAAAAAGATCCAACACACTAGAGAGTAAAGAGTGAAAAAAAATCTGTTTAAATATCTTTCAAAATGCAACATTTTAATCTCACTGGAAGATATAACACCAACAGCAAACATCTTATTCTAATATTCAGGGGCTTTCATAAAGACAACTTTTAGTAAAAAGTATTAATTTTAAGTACCAGTACAACTTTGGAGCCAGCTTACAGGAGAAAAAGGAGAAGTCAACAAGCCAAGAACCAATTTTTTTTTTTTTTTTTAAATTCAGTAGCCAATTTAACCACAACAGAATACAGTTAAGCTACAAGCTCGAGACAAAGCAAGAGACTGTTAAAATATTCATTGGAAAAGGCTAAATAGAGAAAGAGGTATCAGAATATTTTAAAAGATTATTACTTCTGTAAGTATTTCTGTCAAGAGATGTTCTTCTGTTCAGTGTATTTTTATCTCAAGCCAAATGAAAAAGCAGCTGGTAGTGCCAGTTATGCTTCTCTGAGGGGTGGGGAGGAGGGGGACACATTCGACATACACGCACACGCCTCCCAGAACAGCATTTGCTGTGACAACATAGAATTTCAGACACCAGAAACTTATTCTGGGGGCGTGGTGTGTGTGTGTGGGATCAATATCAGTATTTCATCCCTCTTCACTAATCATAAGTTAAATTAGGAGCACGCGCCAGCCAATGGCTATTCCCCCCCATCAAGAGAAAAGGAGGATTTCAACAACGTGAGACCACTGCTGACAGCAATGAAGTGTAGCCAGACCTCAAAGACTGATACTTTTCCATCTGATTTCTGCTGCAGGTAAAGTAAGGTCCTCAGGTACTGCTTTGGCAGAGGCCATGAACCAGGACAGAAGTCTTTTCCAGTAATCACTGTTTTCAAAGAAAAATTCAGATTGACAACAAAGCAGCCCTTCTCATTCAAATCTTTGAAAAGTTTGTCACCAAAGGATAAGCCTCGCTCCCTCCCATCTGATACACAAAACTCCAAGCCTGTTTTACACTTCCTAACAATACTCACCTTTATATTTTCTTCACAGGTAAGCCAAACACTACCATTACAGGAGTGAGATATGCAATGAAGGAAAAGTGACAGTATGGAGGAAAAACCGTTGGTGGCAATAGGAAAGTAAGCAGCTGATGGCTCCCTTTTTCGCCACCCTGAAATAACAACTCTAACCACTTTAAACCTCAGTTCAAACTGATCATTACAACTGGCAGTACAATTAATTTAATTTATTCATTTTTCAAGAACAAAGATGTCTGGTTTCTTCTAGTAGTCCATATTTTCCTGGTTATATTAAGATTTTATACAAGACCACATTCCTAAACTCAATAATTATCATTATAACTTGATATTATATATGTTCTTAAGTACTTTGTTATAAATACTTAACTGATGCAGGAACAGGAAGATCACAAAAAAACAATAATCCCAAACAAAGAGAGAGAATCATATTCAGCAATATTTAAGATTCTTTTCAAACTATGCTGTGCTAATACCCTATGCTAATTGCTACCCATCAAATTTCTGTCAGGAAAAATTGTTTAAAGAAACACATGCTGAAAAAAGCCCAAACATGGTAAGGCTGACCTACCGTGCTAACAAGCCAGTTACTACAGGAAAGGGAATCATTTCAATTCCTTACACACAACTGTGTGTATTAATAGCAAATAAATAAATAAGAAGCAGCACTGTTTTTCTATGCCAATTTCATTAACACAAGGAAAATGAGTTCAGCTAAGGAATCTTTTAAAAACTGTGAACAGGTAAACAGAGAGCTCTAGACTTCGCAGTAAGACAAGGAGCAAGACCTCCTAAATCTCTGCAGCAGTTTTTCTGCCACCAAGAGAAACCTCTAAACATATTCGAAGAGTTAGACTGCAATTCAGTAAGTCTTGAAACCACTACAATCTACCTAGTGGACTCAGTTGAGGCATTTTAACTACTTCAAGCATTAAAGTAGGCATTACACAGAACAATACCAGATGATGTATAGCTTAATTAAAACAAAAAAAGAATAATACCGAGAAAAGTGATAGCAGTTCACTATTGCAAGAAATTTGCTCTGGATCTTAATGGGCTACACAAAGAAATGCTTATGCTGCCAAAAGAAGCATTACTCCTTGCCCTCGTTATGTTGATTAAACTACATGAAAATATGGCAGCTACATACCAGATCGAGATCCTCAGCTATATATTCTTTCAAAAAATATACACCTGTCTGCAACATGCCATAAGATTTAGTACCCCTCCCCTGCCTCCGCCACTAAAAACTGCTTTGATTATTTGATTTGCTTATTATAGAAGGTATATTTTCCAAAAATATACATCTATGTGCATGCATGTGTGTTATGGGCTATGTGGTTCTCATAGACACTGATTTTGGTAATCACATCACCGGCTCATATAAGGTGTTTGGCAGCTGCAAGAATTTCGGGAATCGGTACAAGTCAATATGCCAGCAGTCCAGCTCTAAATTGGGCCAGCATTCATTTTAAACTGCAAATAGTTACTAAAGTCACATGTTTGTTTAAACACCAAAACATCTCCAATTGGACAGTACCTCTCACGTGAGAGCCCTTCAATAATGCTACTTTTTATCAGTCACCATAAAAGCAAATCCTCAAGTAACAAAGAGTTAAGCTTTAATTAGAATGATTTTTATCTTTGGCTGTAATTAATCCTTATCTCATGACACATTAGATATTCTGACTATATTTTCATCAGAGTAAGGCTGTACAATGGCTCATAAAGGCAATTTAGTACTGGGTTGACTAGGCTGTTAAAAAGCTAAAAACAAACAAAAAAACACCAGAACAAATGAACAAAAACAAACTAAAAAAGCATTTTACCAAGTAAAGGATTTAAGCCCATGACTTTATTTCAATCTTAAGTGTGGCATAGCTGTTTCTGATAAGCAGAATACCTGATTGATGCTTAGCCAAGTCAACTGCAGACACAAGTATGTATTCCCAAAGCTTGCAGTAATTGTTAAAACTTCCTGAGTTTGCAAAGACTGTTTCTAGTTGTTCATACATGCAACCTGAAGAGGATTTTTTCCACCTAATGGGATCGCTTCAGTAGCACTTTGATTATGACAGTTTTCTAACAACTTGCCACAGAAGTTAAATGTCGGGAAACTACAGGATCAGACCAGATGAAGAATGAAAACCTTCTGCATTATCATCCACTGAACGTGCTCTGGAAACAGCAGCTCTGTGAACAGTTCTGCACACAGAATCTGATCCCACTTTCTCTGTCCTATGGGTTTTGAATCATATATCTCTTTAAGGCATGTTCTTTCTTTAACCCAGTGCCTTGTAAAAGACTCACTAAAAAACCCACAAGGAGAGAAGCACTAACTAAACTGATAAAACACTGACAGAGGCTGCATCTGTAGCAAACAAAGGGTGAAAACTTCAGAACTGCAGTCTTCCAAGTTCTTTGTGATAACAGGAAGCAAAACGTTTTCTTGTAGAAGTAAACAATATTCTGACTTCACATCACCTACCCACGAGCAAGGAAATACGAAAAGCCTTCCTCAGCGAGGGGACAGTGTTAACAACTGCTTCAGTGCCTAAACCCGGACGAGGAACCTTCTCAGCAAGCAACTGAGGCAGAAGAAATCTGGAAATCGCTACTCAGCGTCTGAAACGGAGGCGCTGAACCTTTTTCGATAAACCATGCAAAATTAAAGAGGCGTGTTGGCTGG
>VWZZ01004507.1:957346-988812 GCA_013399095.1 Psophia crepitans
AGAAAAGACAAAATAACAAATGCCTGCTTGGTACATTATTTCACCGTGTCATGCTCTTTGTCAATATGACAGAGGAGTACTCCTGCAGCAGGCGAAGCTGCCCCAGAAAGTGAAGGGTGCTGCCCCCAGGGTTTCGAGCCGGGCATCGTGAATTCTCTTCAAGTTTTCAAAGTCCTGGAAAGTTTTGATAAGCAAATACTTTCTGGGCTCTGCTTCTCTATTGGTTGTTTCTTCACCGCCAGATTTTGACACAAATAATCTGATTGAAAAATCAGGGAGGGGAACAGGGGCAAAAAAAACAGAGAGAGAAAAAAGGAGAAGTGTCTATTTCAGCAGGCTGCGACTAAGTGAAAAAGTGGAAGAGGAGTCCAGAGAGAAGACGACGTCTCGCTTGTCTGGGGAGATTTCAAGGCGAATCCAGTAAAGCAAAGTCTCCCAAACAGGTGATTTATTTATTCTTTAATCACTTTTAATTTCTCTGTTTCTCTCATTTCTCTGAGACGTTTCTCTATGCTTTTTCTTCTTCTTTGTGTGTGTCTGCAAATATGTAACATATTCCAGCGTGTAAGTCACTTGTCCTGAAGATTCCCTTTATGACAGTGCTTCACTTAAATGAGTCAAACCTCTTAAAATTGTATACCATATACTTACTTCACTCTCACCTGTGAAAAAGGTAAGAGTAGAACAAAATATAAAAGGTGTGACAATGGTCTGAGATACCTGCGTCCCAGCAAGCTCCACGCAGCAGAAACGGTTTCCAGATGTAGACTTTTGTGCTTAAGTGTTGAGGAGAGGGCATAC
The DNA here is from genome assembly GCA_013399095.1 of Psophia crepitans. NCBI lineage: Eukaryota > Metazoa > Chordata > Aves > Gruiformes > Psophiidae > Psophia > Psophia crepitans. The sequence continues at coordinate 958,148 of VWZZ01004507.1, forward strand.
TCTATTTTGCCTTTTAATTGCTCTTTTACAGGGCCAGACCTTTAAATTCAGAAAACAGCACACCTCTGCTGACATCAATTAATCTACTCCAGTTTTTTTAGACGAGAATTCAGTCTCTTCTGTTCAGGATTTTTGCTTCAATGCTATCTTTTCTTTTATTATTTTTCCACCCTTTCTAAGTATATGCCGATTAGTGTGACAATTTTTAGCATATGGAATTAGCTATGTATAGACGCTCCTCATATACCACCAGATTGATTCGAGACGTTAAGCAGGAAAGCAAATGATCTGCAAGTTCACGCAGTAGTGCATCTATAGGTTAAGGGGATACAGAATTTGTTAGATTGTACTGTGTACATCTATTTATCCGTGGAAGCCCCAGGCGACGTTTGCTAAAGCCGGTGGCATTCCCAACGTCACCTAAATGAGGTAAAGAACAAATGCTGCAATTATATTCTAAACATTTTTTCTAGATACTGCAGATGTACAAGCATTTCCGCTTCATTTCTTGGACAAAATTTTCACCATAATTTGCTACCCCTGCCTTAATGTCCATTTGCCCAGTCGTACCACAGGAATTAACAATATTCTGCTCATTTTTCCACTAAAAAAGCCACATTCAAATTAGTTGCTCCAAGTACATTCAATTTTGCAAGGGTGGACTAGTGAAGACATGATTAATTTTGTTGTAAAGAGCTGAAATCCTCTTTGAGTATGACTTTATATTTAAAGAGCCAGGAGTCCATAAAACCTCTTATTTTATTTGGACTCTTAAAAATTTCGGACACAGGTTGGGTTCTGTTTTGTGCTTTTTTTCTTCAAAAATGTAGTCGTCTGAAAGACAAACTCTTTTTGGTAGCTTCACTTTTGCCAGAAAGAACAGAAAACAGCAATATTAAGATTTAAATATAAATTAAGCAATGGGGAGGAAATAAGCCCCTTCTATCCTAAAACTTTGTGCACTCATCAACTTATATGAAGACATATATCAATTATAAGTTAAAATAAAGTATTTCTGCTGAGTGTAGTGGGAAAAAAGGTTTTCATCTCTACAATTAAACTTGTAAATTTGAAAACAGGATTACTTGAATTTAGAGGAAAATGAAAGTCAGTTTTAGAATAGAACTTACGCTGCAAATTGGATTCCTGATTCAGCGTGGCACAATCCTGCTGATACCTGTCCCAAATACGGTGTTTCGTGTTCTGAATCATTTCCGAAGGAACCAGAGAGAGCAGCTCTGTAATCTAATTCATCAAGAATATGGATTTCTTCTAAATTTTATCAAAGGACCTAATTCCGTATTTTTGGGTGCTGCGAGCTGCCATGCAGTGAAGTGGGAGTTAGGGCTTCATGAAGAACATCGGATCAAGTGAAATTAGGATCCTGAGGTCAGAAACCAGCCACTAAATAAAAAACAACCCACCTTTTAATTTGTTTTTTGCACAATCTCCAGTGTTTCAGTATGACATTCCAGTTTTACATGTGACACTTGGCAAAATCACCAGAAAGCATCTGAGTTTGGACACGGGAGGGGAACCCGCTGGGTCTGCTTTCACATCTGGCTGGGGAACTTTTAACGGGTCAAAGCAGCCTTTCCAAGGTACTTCAAGTATGGTACCCAAAACAATGACACAGGTTCTTTCCTCTTGGGTCTTTTTGGCTGTCTTTTCCTTAGGGCAGGTTATCACAACATTATTGTACAGATACACCAATGGCAAACAAATAAGAATGTCAGTTCTAGCAGGCTACTGATTTTATATTCTGTATTGAATCCAAAAAATGCCACAACACTTGCATTTTGGGCAGGCTGTCCTGCCCAAGCAATGAAGTCCCTCGTGCACTTGCCAGTCAACTGCTGCCACAGGGGCTGGTGAGAACATAAGCCATAAAAATAAAGTTTAATTTTTAGCAAAAGGTTGAAGCTAAATTCTGTTGGAAGCTTCAGTGACTTTAAGATGTAGCGGCGTCTGTGGTCCACAGCACTACGTTCCCTGCGAAATACAGTTAGCCATTAGGAGCAGCTGGTCACTTGCTGCTGATAATCTTGAGTTTCAAGGAGAGATAGTATTTTTTCTCTTGCAATCTGTGCTTCTAGTTTTCCTCTAACCTGGTTGTGTGAATCACAAAGACAGTCCGATGCAGTTGTTAATTAACTATGCTTTGGGTTCCCAGTTCCTGTTTTCTCCGTAAAATGGGGTGGGGGAAGGTAACTTCCTTTTGTAACGTTCAGTAGTGCATTAAAGATCGTTGTGCTCAGCAGAGGCCCTTATCAGCAGTCAAGATACTGGACCAAATTTGACTTCTACATACGCTGGGGCAAACGCATCCAGAAAAATCCCGTTGATTCATGTGCATCTACTTTCAACTGCCATCAGAAAAAAGGGGCTGTACTTACTGCCTTCGTGCACTTAGCGTATGGGTCTGACTGTAAAACACGGCAAGATTGCTTCTGCCACCCATTTCCAGTCCTTGAATTTACCTGGCTAAGCTGTCCGGCTAATGCCATAGGGTGCTTTAGCCCATGGGCATGGGAGGCTCCACCAGCAGGCACCGCTGGGTGCGGGCTTTCGCCCTGCCTTCAGTTACCCACTGCCGGAGCCTCTTCCTCCACTCTGTAGGAAGCCCAGGGAAATTAACTGGTTAATTAAGGCAGAGAAATCCAATGTCTAAAGCTTGCTGGTATGAATACCTTCCATTGTGGACATAGTTCTGCCCCACCACATGGGAAAATCCCTTTGACACGAGTGGAAATTCCATGTGTAAAGGGTTTGTGGCAGGACTTTAACTTGGGGCATGTCTGCATTGCAGAGTGCAGCTCCGTGCACAGATACCCCATCGGGGGCCAAGAGCAGCGGGACCCTCCTGTTACGCCCTCTGAGCTAGGCACTGCTGCTGGGACGTGAGGTGCATGGGCTGAGCGGAGCACACTGCTGGAGAGCAGCCCCGTGTCTGTGCCGAGCTGGGGGTATTTCTGCGCACGGAGCCTTTCGCCAGGCAGAGACACATTTTATGATACTTAGAAGGAACCTCGTTAGAGAGTTACAGGAGAGTAAATACAGCCATGTACTTCAGCATCCCTTCCCTCAAGGGCATACTTACGGTTCATTCTCGGTACTGTTTTGTCCTCTTTCTGAAATTAAATTAACAAATCTACTCTTGGCCTCTGTTTTCTCTTCTTCATCTCAAGTTACATGCAAATTTCTTGGAAAAAGATGAAGAAAAACAGGTGAGTCATTTCAGAAGAAAAAATGGCTAGAGACACCAAGAGCTATCCCTGAAGTCACAGCAGAAACAGTGGGAATCCTGGACCAGATTTTAAAGGAGAGCCAAGCTGTAACTGCATTTCCAAAGGCAGCGGGGCTGGTGAGCACCCGGCTCTCACCAACAGCAGTGGCCTTGGCAATCCACCGGCCCACAGCAGACCTTGCTGTGTGAATTCCATGTACCTGCAGCCGGAGGCACCACTGTAAATGTGTCCCTTGGGCCTTTAAACGAAACACTGCAGGGCTCCATAATTACGTTTAGCGTGTATGGGTGGTGCAGGCGTTAGGGAGCAGACCTTTTCCATCCCTGGCTGTTCGGGATTCCAGGAGCCCACACCGCTCTGTCCTGACTTACACAGACATTTCAGGTCATTTCTACTTCACCGGAGCAAAATTTGTGCTTTTTTTTTTGGTAAATAAGTAGGCTACACTTCAGCTGCTCTCAGGAAACCCAAAACTTGCCAATGCACTTTCCCATCAACAGAGAGCCAGGACATACTGCTGACTTTTCATATGAAATATCGCAAGATTTGCTTTTAGTGCTACTGTCCTGAACAATTACAAGGGAAAATGCAAATGCATATGCAAATAAGGCGCCGGCTGATATTGCCGTACACAGCATCGAGCCTGTTGTCACACTGCCGCCACGAGAACTGTTACTAGCCATGGGGAGCGGGCACAGGGCGGGCTGGGTTCTGGGTAGTAAAGATAACAGATACATTGCAAGAGAATTTTGCATGATTAAATTTCAGCATTTTATGTTTGTCCCTAACCCGTCATTTCAACGGTCTGTGATACTTGAGTCAGATCCAAAAGGTAACCTCTCTCACCCAGCACTTCTGCTCTGCTTCTGCGTGACTGTTGTTTGTCAGCCAGAATACAAAATATTTTTAAGGTACAGCCAACAAGAAGAAAACCCACCACACATCACGGCTGCGGGGATTTTCCGCTGCCTTTCTCCTCTTATTGATGTTGTTTCTGTAATTATTATTTGTGCAGCAATTTCACAGAGGAGCCCATGTCATGGCTTGGGACCGCGCTCTTCTAGGTGTGGTACAAACACTGAGACAGACCCTTTCTCAAAGGGCTGATCTCCAACCCGTGGTCCCCACTATGTCCTCTCGAAGCGGGTAAGGTCAGAGCTGCACCGTGTCCTGTAGCCAGAGCAGAGAGCTACAGGAGAGAGGTCCCAGCTTCTAACGTATCTTTGCCACAGACCTAATTTTAGTCAGCAACACCGTGCTCCGTTTAAGCATGCCTCTGTTTCTCCACCTACACCGTAAGAACAGCAGTAATCCTTTGCCTCAACCTAGGGGTAGACTGGAAAGTGTCATTTTTGCAGAGTGTACTGTAATCTGCAATCCCACCTTCGATCTGCTGTCCCATCCCCACATTCAGTGGCAGGGACTCTCGCAGTAAGCTTTTTCGCTTAGCCCCCTCCACAGCTGTGTGTTTGCCCCAGGCTTGAGATCCATCACACATCTAAAGCCAGGCAACCACTCCCTGCTCCTCACCTGGCTTCAGGGACCTTTGAGATGAACTCTCTGTCTCCCTAGTAGTGTTATCTGCTGCATAGAGAGCTGATGTGCAGGGGGGAAAACTGAGAAATCACCCCCCAAACCACAGAGATTTACCTGCTGTTTTTCTGTGTTTCTGCCCAGGCAGTGGATGGAAAATGCCACGTTCCTTTTTGGTGAAGAGCAAAAAAGCTCATACCTACCATCACCACCGCTTTGTGGAAGATGACCTGCCTATACTCACGTGGGATCCGATAACCTCTGCCTTCACTGGTGAGCCAATCCATCCACTGGGCTTGTACGAATACACCAGGGCAAATCAATAATTGAGTAGGCAAGCTAAGGGAGCAGAATGAGTGAGCTAAAGGGTAGCTAAGGGCTTCCACACAGGGATGTCAATCTAAGGACAAACTGATCCCCTACTGCGTGCCCTCTTTCTTTCGACCAAATCCACGCTGTCCCGCTGAACCCAAATTTAGATCCTCCCTTTGTTTCCTGCTGCATTGCTGGGGAGACCTGACATCTAAGATTGCTGTATGGAGTTGGTCACGTTTGGGAAAGATGGCCAGCTTCAGGCAATTAACAGTTGGGAAAAGAGCTTGCATTTAATTGTCAGGCTTCTACAAACTCACAACTCTGCCACCTCGATCTCCAGCTTGCTGTGTTCACTGCTCACATTCTCTCTGGACCTGCATCTTCTCTACCTCAGTGTGTAACCACCTCCTCCTGATGATTTGCAAGGAAGGTTACAGCTAGAGTGAGAAAATACTAATGAAACCCTAACACTGGCTGTGAGAGGAGTCCTACACGCTCACAGGTGAAGGGCCAGCTGCTATATACCATATTAACGCCAACCGATGCTGCTCTGCCTATGCCTGCTGTCCTCCCTCTGCTCCTGTTCATGCTCTTCCACAGCCATCCATGCAGTGGCAGGGCCAGAGCAATTACTTTCTTCCTTCAGACACCATTCAAATTTTCTTTATTCAAATCTAGGATCAACTTACCCTTTGTTCCAGGCCTGGCTATCAAATTAGAGACCAGCCCTATGACAAGCTTGATAAAAAAGAAAGGAGGTGGCATTTTAATTTTGATTCCTGCCATCATCCTCTGGCCGTTTGTTGTGCCTCTCTGGTGCACAAGAGGGTTTGGACAACAGATGAATACTGTCCTTCAGCAGCCCAGTCCCACCTCCCGCAGAAGGGAGGCACATGTATTGGACCTCTGTCCATTTTAGATTCTTACTATAAAGTCTACTTCTAACACAGCCTGGTTGGTCTCTTCAAGGGCTGGGACAAGCATGGAGAAATGGGAGTGTGGGCAGGAGGAGACACGGCTCTGTTCTCGCTTTGCAACTGCGTAAGCACTTAACTCCTCTGTCTGCTTCCCTACTCGGCTGTCCATAAATTCAGGTTAACAATACAGAACTATCTTAGGAGAGGGGTGGGGAGGTTAATAAGTTAGTGATTGTTAGTTACCTTCACAAATGAAAATGGTTTTAAATAGGGAAATTACTCTTACAGACATGTGGCCTTCTAGGGTTAATTTTCTCTAACTATATAAGGTGATGAGTGTCCTATCATTTCTTCCTGCCCTGCTCTACCTTGCCTATCTCATCCTGCTTGGAATTTCCCTTTGTCAGCAATGGACAGACCTTGATTGCCATGCTGATTGCACCGCTCTGCACTTATTCAGGGAATTGAGCACGGGCTCATGTATCCAGGCATGAGTTCATACACAAGTACAACCCCCACCCCAATAGACTCTTCTCTTAACAGCTAGAATAAACTAACTGTGTGATTACAGCCATAGGAGACAAGACACCAGAGGACATCAAGAAGCAGGACCTAGAATGTGTGGTTCCTAAACAAGAAAAGGACCCATCTGAACTGAAAGAAGAAAGTGTCCCTGTCCAGTACCTGAGCAGGATGCTGCCAGGCCCTTCAGCTCAAGGTCTGCTACCCAAGACCACAATTGAGTAGAGGTCAGGGCTGGGCTGGTTTATGGAGGCTCTACAACTGAGTCCAGATTTTCAGTAAATGGCAGCTTTTCTTTTGACACCTATGGTCAAACTTGTCCCAGGCAGAGCTCATCAAGAGCATTCTGTATTTCCCTTTATGCTTCTGGTCTAGATCAGCATCTCCTTGAACGATCACGCTGTGATTCCCAGTGAGTCAGCCTCCAAATCTCAAGGACTAATGCAATTCTGTGCCCTATGGATCAAGGCGGGTGGTGACACGATACTTCTTCAGACACCACTTGAAGCAGGGCCAGGGAGTTAATATGCCATTAGAATCCCCTCTCCCATAAAATTTCCTCAGATTGAAATCAGAGTCATAATAGGAACTTTGTATGGGGATCAGGATTTGGATCTAAGGAGGAGGAGTTACCAACTGCAACTCCCAAGGTCAGGCAGGACATTAAATGGGGAAACAGTACCTGGGGAACTTCTTTACTGGTGCCCAGCTGCAGGCAATGGCATGACACTCACTTCTCCCTCTCCAGAGATGGCCCTCCCAGGTCTGCAGATCAAAGACTGCTCTAACACGACAAGCACTCCTACCTTCTACAAAACCAGCTTTTCCTGGGATGCTTTCCATTTGCCATACAACTACCGACAGATGTCTTCCACCATGCAGTCAGCCCTCCTGGAGCACCCAGTTAGCCTGTACAGAAGCCACCTCCTGCCAAGCGCTGAGCCCCCGCTAGACTACAGCATGCATTACTCCTCCGACATGGAGACCTACCACTGTGTGAAGTGCAACAAGGTGTGTGTCAGAGAAAAACCTCAGGGATGGGGAGGGCCTGGAGTGATTTTCATTGCATTCATCAGGGTTTCACTGGGTTACACCAAAGTCTAACCTGCTCAAAATAGGTACCTGCTTGTTCTCCTGATTAGGGAAAAAGAGCGCTAGGAATGATGCAGTTCACATGGCCTATGAGAGAGAAGAATCAAATAGAGAGAAGGGATTGAAAACAGGGGTGGAGACACAGCTACCTCAAGTGAAAAAAAAACCCCAACCAAAAACCAACCAAACACTGGCATTTTGTTTTGCAGGTATTCTCCACTCCCCATGGACTGGAGGTCCATGTCCGAAGGTCTCATAGTGGGACCCGGCCCTTTGCTTGTGACGTATGTGGCAAAACCTTTGGGCACGCTGTAAGCCTGGAGCAGCACACCAATATTCACTCCCAGGTGGGTAGGGTGTTTGCAGAGAACCAGCTCTTCAGAGCTCATGAGTGCTTGAACCTTAGCTATTGCTGACTCCATTATAAAGGAAGCGACATTTCTGAGGTTACAAACGTGATGGGTTTCATTTTTCAATGACAATGACAGGAGCTCTGAAGACCATAGATCACAGTCTCATAAATCGCAGACTACCCCTGAGAATTTCTTAGATGGAAGGGGAGAACCATTGCTACTGGTTCTTCTGTGCCTCGCCTCCTCCTGAAAGGCACAGGAGTTTGGATCACAAGATGTAATCCATTTCCATAAGTAACCCTGCCTGCATTCTCTTTGTACCGCACCTAGCACGTCATTCCACAAGCCAAGGAGATTTGATTATCAAATTTACTATTCTCAAAGGCTTAACGCTCTTCAAGCTCTGTCACATGTCTTGCAGCCACAGGCATCCCATGATTTTCTTTCCCTAGCAGGAAAGAAGTTTCGAGTGCAAGATGTGTGGGAAGACATTCAAACGTTCCTCCACCCTCTCCACTCATCTGCTGATCCATTCAGACACACGGCCCTATCCCTGCCAATACTGTGGCAAGCGCTTCCACCAGAAGTCGGATATGAAGAAACACACTTACATCCACACCGGTGAGAAACAAAATATTCCCAATAAGCAAATGCAAATTAGAGTCCATCATGTCAATACACGTAGCCCCAGACACAGAGATATTGGACTGGAAATGTGTTGAGAGACACTAGAAATTCATTTGTCCTTATGCAGTAAGGCAGCAGAAGGTCTAAGCATCACTGAAACACGTCATAGAATTGTAGAATGGTTTGGGCTGGAAGGGACCTCAAAGCCTGTCTGATCCTACCCCCTGCCATGGGCAGAGACACCCCCCACAAGCCCAGGCTGCCCAAAGCCCCATCCAACCTGGCCTTGGGCACTGCCAGGGATCCAGGGGCAGCCACAGCTTCTCGGGGCACCCTGTGACAGGGCCTCACCACCCTCATCGTAAAAAATTTCTTTCTTATATCTAACCTATCCTGGTGGGGTCTCACAGGAGCAGAGCAGAGGGGCAGAATCCCCTCCCTCACCCTGCTGGCCTCACTGAGTTTGATGCAGCCCAGGACACGGTTGGCTTTCTGGGCTGCCAATGCACACCGCCAGCTCGTGGCGAGCTTCTCATGTCCTCCTCTGTGTGACAGGGAGGTAGTTATTGGTCACCTTCCAGTACATATCACGGTTGTACCCAGTCCTGGCTGCAGACAGGGCATGGGCCACATAACATGGGAGGACTGTCTCTGTTTCTTCTTATCCTCTGGTGCTGGATCAGGCTACAGACACATTAGCAGGACAGCTGGGCTGGCAGCACCCTGATCTCCAAGCATAGCCAGTCAGGTCTGAGACTCCCAAAGGGCATTTCTACCTCCCTTCTCTCATCTGTCAGTGTTTCTTACCATCTTCTCTGCCTTGCAGGGGAGAAGCCCCACAAATGCCAGGTATGCGGCAAAGCCTTCAGCCAGAGCTCCAACCTCATCACTCACAGCCGCAAGCACACTGGCTTCAAGCCCTTCAGCTGTGAGCTCTGCGCCAAGGGCTTCCAGCGCAAGGTGGATCTACGGAGGCACAGAGAGACCCAACACAGTCTGAAGTAAGGGATGGCTCCAGGGCTTTTCTGGAGCTCCCACTGCCAGTACATGCTCCAGGGAAGAAGACTGTCCCTAGCACCTCCATCCAGCATGGAGGGTGCCCACCTCATAAAGTTCATGTATCTTCCTGTGTTCCCCTGGGGACTGGCAAAGTCACATCATTGGCTTTGGTGTTCTGGCACCCCAGGTCCTTGCACATCCCAGCAGGTGACAAAGAAACCTGTGGGAACTCTCACTTTTCAATTACAACAGGTACCAGCCCAGAGCTGACATCCCCTGCTCAAGTACAAATCCAGAGGAACTCCTCCAGGGTCACTCTCGCCCTGGATTTACACCACATGCAGACTGTTCGTCACAGTTCGTCAGACTGACCAGTAGTGAGGTGGGAACTCCTGGACCACTGGCAGCAACAATCTGTGCCAAGCTACCGCCGTAACCCCGTTCTGCTTTGATAGGTAGGAAGATAAGGCTGGGCCATGCAAATAGATTGCATTCAGTGAGCTGTGTTCAACCTGGACACAGCTTCTGCGGAGACTTGCCCACGTCATAAATTCTGGCAACAGACACCAAAAGTCATTTTCTTTCAGTGCAGTATTTACTGTGATCAAATGACAAGTTAACTGTGTTGTATTTTTAGCTTGGAGTGGGAGGAAAATACTGAAAAAACAGCTCCTATCCCAAGCCGCTAACAGGGATCTCTCAATGCATTCCTGATCCGCACCACGCTGCAAAGATCCTGGGTCAGTGGCAACCAGGCGAGCTCCAGGAAGAGCCGTGCCACAGCAGTAGGCACAGGGTAATAAGCCCCGTGTCTCTACCATGCAGGAGAGTCTGACTGCTCTTGGAGTCTGGGCTGGTATGTCCCACAATATTTCACTGCATGCTGGACATACCAACTTAGAGCTGTCCTGGGCAATCCCGTGTCACTGCACGGTCAGGAACGGCCCTTGGGTATCAATGTCACGGGCCAGAGAGTTCTGCTTTCCAGCCACTCTCTTAAAGGAGGAAATGACCTGGCCTGTACACACGGGCATAGTCTGCAAGTACCTTACAAATATTACACAAACAGAGCAGTGGTATTTCCTCCTTCTTGCAGGTCTAGAGCACTGGAACAAGTAAAGTGCCAGTTCCCCCCCAAGCTCTGCTACAGCCTCACTACATAACGTGGCAAGTCACTGCACTGGGCTTTTATTTTTCCACCCCTCCTGGTGATGTGGAGTGGTTCACTCGGGTCTGTAGAGTCTCTCGAGTTCTTAACAGGAAGGACAAGGCAGTGTTAGAGCATTAAAAAGACAAGTGCTTTCAGTCCAGCAGGGCACTTGAGCAGCGCCCAGCCCGCTCCATCCCTGAACACGTGGCCTCGGACAGTGGCACCAGTGGGAAGTGCCCCGGGAACGGGCTGTGGCACTAACCGTTTCACTCCAAACGCTGCTGAAGGAAAGCAAAGAAGAAATGGTCCAAGTGGAAAATTGATTTACTGCTGGGAGAGAAGAGGTCTGTCCTGCCCTCAGTCCTACCCTGCTGCAAATCCAGAGTTATTCTCCTAAGACCTAAAATGTACCTGTCCCTGCTTTAGGCTGCACCTAAGCTGTTAGTCATCAATATGCATTCTGGAAGCTCAAAACAGAGTCTGTACTCCTGGCTTTACTTGTACACTGTAAATATGTATTTATACATATTCTAAAGTATATTTTTATTGCACTATACTAGACAGTGACAACATGTACAGGCCTGCTGGGCTTTATCTGATAAATCTGTTCCTTCTCAGTAACTGGGCTAACACACTGTATGTTAAAAACATCCATTGCAAGAAAGGTTCATACTTGGCTCTGGAGATGCAGGCAGTGGGGATGGAGGGGAAAAAGAGAAGGGAAAGAGGACAGCATTGCCTCATGTGGTTTGAGTAGAAATAAAGATGGAAATCCACATGCAGAACAGGGCTCCCATCAGAAACAGGACTCCCAAACTTAGACATGAAAGATGACAAATTCAGACTGCAGAACAGCCACAAACAACGCTCGCAGCCTGGGATCAGGGACATTCATCTTCAGAGACAGATTTGTGCAGGGCTCCAGGCAGGCAGCAAGTCAGGAAGGCTGTGCAGCTGCACCACACCAGATGACATGGGACCATGTCCCCACAGACGGTGCTACCGAAGCCCCCGCTAGAACTCCGCTGTCCTTCCCGGGTGATGCCAGAACCTGGGCAGGGCAGGGACTCAGGGGAGATGTATAACCTGGGACAGAACTGGGCTTAGGGGACTGGTCCCCAGGTCCCGACCGTGACACCAGATGCACACACACATGTGAACACCCACGCATGTACACATGCACAAGGTAAAGTCATTTCAGCTTATTAAAGCTGCTGCCAAAAATGCAAACCGTGTTTGTTTTTCCCCTTGTCCTCCACCAATCTGCAAACGGAAATATTTGAAGAGCATGTCAGCATCTGAACTGCTCAGGAGCTAGTACCCTGCAGCCCCAAAACACGTGGGCACACCAGCTCAGCCTTCCCGTCTGTGTCCTGGGGACAGCGGGTATGCCTGACTCATCTGAAGCTCCCCAGTTTGGGCCATTCCAGAGCGGAGCGCTGGCATCGATCAGCACCGTGGCAGGGCTGCCTGTAAAACCACCCATAAAACCAGATCAGACAGCTGGTTCTTCTGAGCCTGCTGAACCAGGGCTACCGTATCCATTACGTTTCCATTCCTATCTTCCATTTCCACGGTACGGAACAGGTATAGCCTTCAACGGGCAGCAGGATCTTCTGCCCTAAAGCTGTGCTTCTCCAGCCTGCTTCTCCCTCCTAACAAAGCACAGGTCACCCCAGCCCTGTCTTATTTCCCCAGGACTCCAGGGCAGGCAGCTGCTTTCACCACTATTGCGGTTACTGAGCCCAGAGCCCGCTGAAGAGCAGTTACACCGGAGGAGACAGCGTCAGCCTTGCCCTTGTATTTGTGAGCAGCCTGGGGAGCCCATCCCCAGGAGGTGCAAGGACTGCTTTACATGGATGGGCAGAGAGACGAGAAATGCACTGGGGTGGCCTTAGGCAGCACGCTGCTGCAAGCCGAGCTCAGGAAAACATGTCTGTGGCCAAAGCAGCTGGGGGGGGGCAAGGCAGACCCACTCCCACAGGCACTGGGACCGTATCTCCAGAGACACAGGCTGTGGATGGAGGCCAGCTGGCAAGGGTGCCAGTGAGGTGGGACAGCCAGAGTCAGGAGGTGACCTGAGAAGGGAGGAAGAGAGGGAATGAACTCGTAGAGTTTTTTTACGCAGGCACTACAGTTTCTTCCCCTAGAGTAACAAGGTGCCGCTTTCAGACAACCAGGTGACACCACCTGGCTCCTTTCTCCCCAAGCCCTGTCCTTCCTTCAGGTATACGGCTGTCAGCAGCCCAGGGGAAAGCCAGGCAGAGCCTCACAGCCTCGTGTTTGCTGCAAGCCCTCATCAGGGAGAGCCACCTCCTGAGGAGGAGGATGGAGGGACTGGAACCTCGGGAGGTGACATTCTACATGGTTCCCTGGGCTTTCCTCTGCACTGCCTGAAGCTCTGGAAATGCAGGTGAAGGAGTGAGGAAGGAAGCAGAGCTGGTGTTACCCAAACCTTGATGCACCAGGCTGGGAGGGAGCCTTCTGCTCCCGACACAGCACCAGCCATGGGCAGGCCTGCTGCATGGAGCTTCATGCAGCAGGTACCACAAGGGGTACTCAAAGAGGCTCAGCACCTGCCAGGATCAGGCCATGGCTGTCCCCAACTCCAAACACACCTGGCCTTGCTCTCCAAACATGCAAATCCTCCCCAGTTCGGACTGCTCTGAAAACAACCCCTTTCCCACCACCTCCCCTTGCATCAAAAAAACATTCTGGTTGGTCAATCAAGGAAACAGATAACAAAAAGCAAAATCTCAACTAATCTTTGTGGCTGAAGAAAGAGCTGATTGTTTCTGCCTCTCTCCCAGCCCGCCCTGTACCCTGCACTTCCTCAGTCCTCTTCACACCTTCTTCCCTTGATTGCCAGGGAAACAAAATCCTGGTCTTTGGGCTGTTTTGTTTAGCAAATGAGGGACATGCAAAGCAATAACCCTGTGTGTCTGTCAGAAGGAGAGAGGTGCCTCTGTGTCTTCCAGACAGCCTTCAGGCGCTGAGAGCAGCAGCCCAGAAATACTGCAATCGAGGATGGATTTAAGTTTGGACACAGGGTGCATCTTGCTCTTCCTAGAGAAGACAAAGCCACAGGACACCTGTAGGACACAGAGGTGTGTTCCCAGCTAGCACGGCATTATGCTGGACTTGATCTTCAGGGTGTATTAACCTCCACAGAGTGCAATCCTAGAGAAGGCAAAACCTTGAAGTTTTAGGGTTGTATTGGTCAATGGCTTAAAAGGAACTGAGAGGAAGGACTGGGAAGAATTAGGCTCCAGTTGGGTACAGGTTGTAGTGGAAAGAAAAATTATTTGCTGAGTTCAGTTGCTTCCCGCCCTGGACTTCACGAGAAAGCGTTTTCCGTGTAAAAAAGATAAGAGCAGAGCCCCCTGACCTCGCAGCAGGTCGTTCCCCCAGGGCCAGGCAGTCACAGTAGCTGATGGGGACACAGCAGCAGGTTAGTTCTAACCCACCAGCACGAGGACAATCTCCCAGAAATAGCTGCATACACGCATTTCCTTGCGACCATTCCTGCCTGCCATTAAGGGCCTAACCTGGGAACAGACAGGGAGCTGCTACGGGATAAAAGTACACCACACACAATTTTTTAATCACTTATTCTGCCCACAAAGCAGAGATGTTTTTCCACTTTTGCCCTGGAAAAGCACGTGCGCACAGAGGACACAACCCAGAACATCCAGACCAAAATTATTTGATGGTAGTTTAATCGGTCAGTCGCCTCTGTGCTGGATGCGACCTAAGAAAACACAGATCCCTGCAGAGATCCTGACCCTCCGTCTTTCAACTCACAGTCGCCGTGGACACACTGACCTCAAGGCTGCAACCCTGAACCGAGACTTGAGATCTGCCACTGTTTCCCGCATGACCTCGGGCGAGACACCAGCGCGGGATTTCTGAAGTTGTGCAGCACACTATGAAGCTCACAGAAAGCTTCACCCCATCTGTGAGAGGAGGATAATAATTCCCCCTCTCCCCTTCATTTCACTTGTTTATTTCAATGGTGAGATAGTCAGGAGCAGGTCTGCCCCTCCTTATCTTCCACAGACAGCCCCTCACACAATGGAGCCTCGATCTTGGCTGGAACGCCTAAGCGCTACTGCGATGCTAATAACGAGCGATAGAAACTTAATTCAGCAAAGCAACCATAACCGGCTCAGAAAGACATCCTCTGAGTGTGCACAGCGAGATCCCTATGTTAAAACCACTAAACTGCCAAAAAAAGCAGAGAGACAGGGTGAGCAGAAACACAGAGAGGATAAATCAGACATGAGCACGATTTCCACCCGTGAACAGTATTCCAGGGAGAGAGACAGAGCTGGATGTGGATGCTATGAGCATCCCACTGGACACCCTCATTTTTAAAGGCGTTGTTTCAATAGAGGCATTTTTCAATCTGGTCCGTGGGCTGATTTTGACCTGTTGGCCCAAGGGTGATCTGTGCTCACAGCACCAGACGGCAGGGCAGGCAGGGAGCAGAGAGTCCCCAGGGACGGGGAAATCTGGGGCTGGGGAGGAGCTGAGCAGGCACTGGGCTCAGCTTTGGTCTGATAAGTTTATCAAGCACTGCCGGCTGCTAACTGTCAGCCAACGAAGCGGGCCTGTTAGGGAGGAGGAACAGCTCCCAGGGCAAGATAGGACAGCCCGTGCCTTATCGGAGCGCCTGAGCCGAAGAGGGAACTGGAGAGCGAGCACTTTCCAACCACTTCATCTGAACAGCAGACAGATTGGCAGGAAAGGCCTGTCAGCCCTTCGCTTCTGCCACCCAGGCATCCACAGGGAGCCCCCGTCCATGCAAACGACACTGGTAAGTGCAGCTTGAGGGCTGCAGATGTGAACAGAGGGGCCCGAGGGAATGCAGGGAGCAGGTTTTCTTAGGAGCACTGCCCAGCGAGGAGAGTCAGATTTACAGCGAACAGTTCAGATGCTTCCTGAGCAAGCTGCTCCTGCTCAGTGCCCAGAGCGCCAGCTCTCCCCGCTGCTGCCTTCCCCGGGTTTAGGAGGGGAATCTAGCATTTCAAAATAACCCTAGTCACTAAGTTTTGGTGTACACATAATGACTTTGTTTTCTCTTTACTATTTCTGAAAAATAGTAAAAAAACCACCAATAAACGCCAAAGTGAATAGAAGAGGAAAAACTTGACTGTTCCCATCTGAGCTGCAAAAAGTATGGGCCAGCAAATACCGCTTCCCACTTACTCCAGCAGTAATAACCAAATCAATACAGCTGAAGATCTGTAGCAGAGAGATTCTCCTACATTTGGATGACCTTCCTTGGACAAGAACAGCCCGTGCAAGCTCCCTGTTTGCATACCTCAGCCATCACAGGGAGGGTAATAAGATTCCCGCATGGCACGTCCCTGCTTGGCTTCCCTGCTGAGGCTGTGCCGCGCAGGATGGAACCGTGTCAGATCAGCAGCCCCAAGGTACTTCATTTAGTGCTAGACCGCACAGACAGCTGTCATTCTGCATCCAACCCACCTTTGGGTCTTTGGCTGAGTTCAAGCAGTCACTTGGGTCCTGCCTGTATTTTACCGGGAGCTGACCCTGTGCTGGGAGGATGCGTTCATACCTGCCTGCCTGTGGGCAAGTGCTGTCCCAAGCCCCCCATGGGATATGAAGCAGGAAACCTGCAGCAGCAGTACAGGCCAGGATATCTCCAATGTAAGCTAGTCACTTGGGGGCTCCCTTTCTGGTAAGTAATATATCTAGGAAGCGATTTAGCTTCTCCTAAAGCATATATCTAAACCAGGACAGAAATCATGCCTTCAACGCACCTACTTCTCTCCTTGAAGAGAAAGGGAGCCTAGTGTCTGTGGACATCTAAAGCTACATGAGTCACACCCTTGTGGTTTTTGCACCACTCTCAGGCCAAATTTCTCACAGCTATTTCTGCTCCAGCCCATAATCTACTGTTCTCCAGGCCATGAGCAACCTCTGAGCCACTGGATTCCTCTGCTCGTCAAGGGCTCCTACGCAAGTTCTAAGTGTAACAGTCACATTCAGCACTGGCCAACACAGCTCTGAAGTTCAAGGCCTCCTCATGAAGAATAAGGAGTCAAAAAACCCTACCCCATTGATTCTCCTTCCTCTTGGATAATTTTAAAGCAATGGGACTTTATCTTACATCCCAGACCCTTCTATATTAGG
Source organism: Psophia crepitans (assembly GCA_013399095.1). NCBI lineage: Eukaryota > Metazoa > Chordata > Aves > Gruiformes > Psophiidae > Psophia > Psophia crepitans. The sequence continues at coordinate 975,066 of VWZZ01004507.1, forward strand.
AGCTTTGGTGGGATTTTTGGCACTGGTCAAGTCCGCTGGTTTCTTCTCTTTATAAAATAGAATTTATCTCTTGCCTCAGTTGGGGAAGGGGAAGTCAGAGATGATGGAGCATTCCTGTTCTTGAAAGGGCCCCATCCTGAGAGCGTGGACATAGTGAACCAGCGTGTCAGTCAGACATCCCTGCCCCAGCTCCTTATTTAGATACAGCCTGTAATAGCCTAACTGTAAATCAGTCGGGCTCAATGGACAGCCAGGTGTGACAGCATCTCGAAAAGAGTCCAGAGACTCGCAGCTGCATTTTCTGACACCATGGAGAATACTAAATATGAGACTCAAAACTCCAAGAGGAAGGATCGTATTCCTGGCTTTGCCATTGTCAGCTGATCTGAGCCAGTCACGATCCATCTCAGGTTTCCCATCAGCAAAGTCAGGAGAACAATACGGACACGCTCTGAGATCTACAAATAAGAGCTAGGTAGAACTGCTGCACAGGGACAGTAATCTTACACTGGAACAGCACCCAGCATTGTGAAAACTCCCACAGAAAACGCATAAAGCATCAAAGCAGCATCTTTGCACTGGATCTGCCAACCTGATGTGCCATTGTCACTTTAAACTACTTGCCCAAATTTGAGTAGGGCAAATGGAAACGGAACTCAGGTCACCTGGCCTTCCAGTCTTGTTTCTTAACCAACTTTCTATCTTACCTACCTGAAGTATAATTTTAATCAAAACACATCGAGTTAAAAGTCTGTTCTCAGGAAAAGTATCATGTACTACCAGTAAGATTTTCCTTCTAAATTCAGGAAGACACTTACAAAAATGTGCACATAACTCACTTTCTAGTGCTTTACATTAAAGGCAGAGCTGCCAGAGCAGGAGAAGGCCTTTGGTTTCAGAGTGAATGCACATGGGATAGCTGAGGTTTCCCATCTTAACTGGAACTTAAGGAAACAATTAACTAGAAAGTCAGAGAGCCACATCCCCGTACCTGCTGCATAGTGCCACACCAGTGGTGTTGGAGAAGTCAGAAATATTAATGATGCTTTGCATTTAAATAGCACATTCTGCCTAAAGATTTCAAAATGCTCCCCAAAGACGGAAACACGTTATCCCTGTTTTACTGCAAGGAAACCAAGAGCCAGGGAAAGAGACAGTAGCTCAAGGCCATACAGAGTGAAAAGCCCTAAGAAGGGAACCAACGCATTTTTGCTCCCAGCAATTAGGCAGTGGGCAGAATTCATATAAACAGCTGCATAAGTTGTACCAGTGGAATTTTGTGCATCTTCTCCAAATAAACAGGCTCACGACTGCCTGGGAGCCCTGGCACGTCTTTGCGCACACTACACCTTGCTACTGCAAGTCTGGAAGCAGCCACTACATGCTGTGACCTATTTCAAGCCAAATCCCTATTTTCTTAACTCCGTGTTCCCAACGAAGCGAGCACAATATACACAGTTGGCAGGATTTAGCCCCTAGCCCGCAAGCTCCCTCACAGCATCATTATAAGTTTTGCAGGAGATACAACACAAACCTTGTGGTTGACAGGACGAATAATTTATATTTTTGGGGCATCCCCTCCTCGCCCCCACTTCCTCAATCCCAAAGTCCCCGGCAATCTTAGCTCGGAAGGGAATGTGACTCAGGCCTTCAACTGAAGGGCTGTCATCTGCAAACCCTGAAGACTGGATGTGGCCGTGGTTTTATCACTGGCCACCAGCTGCCTCTAGAGCTCTTGCCTCCTCCCCAATGATTCAGCAAATCTTCTTCGAGGAGAAAAACAAGCATGCAAGCGAACAAATCACAATGTCAGATTAGAAAGATGAGCGGGGGAAAAAACTGCAGCTCAAAGGAGGGAGATAAAAGTTGGTGAAGTCACACGACCCAAGGACTGCAAGGCCTGGCAAAGACTTGGTGTTTTGGAAGGGGGTAATAACAATCTAAAAAAATAAGGTTGTAATTTGGATTCTTAGCACTGGGGAACATCGCTAACAATAAGAGGGAGCACGGTATGGAAGGAAGCGAAGCACATTCTGCCCTGTCCTAGCTGGGCATTGCACAGGGCCGATATGGATTTTTACTGGTACAGCTGAAAGCTGAATAGTCCATTCTGGTTTACACTGGAACAAAGTTCCACCAAGCAAACTATTTTCAGAAGGAGTTTCTGCTCTCCATAACCAAGATTTTCCAATACTTTGGAAGCCAATTATCAGGTACTTTCAACATCACTGTTCCTAAGAGAGGGGTCTGTAAGTCTTGGTATCTAAGGCACGACAGAGGGCAGTTAGAAATAATGTTTTAACTTCTGACAGCATTGGCCACATATTTGTATCTTACAGCCCTTTTCTATAAACATTACATTTCTTGCTGTGACTGCTCCGGAGGTAGAGTTTAGTATCAGTGTCAGAGCTCATGGTACACAGTCTATAGAATGGAAAGTAAAGAAGAAACTTCAGCCAGACCTTAGGTAGGAAATGTAATATTGTCCCTAATGGATTCAGTCCAGGCACTCCAGTCAGAGCCCACTCTTCCAAGAATGCCATGAAATCCTAATGAAAATTAGAGTGTTCACAATTTACAGAGAGTTCATGTCATGCGTGTGAAGTTTCTCAGCCCAGCGGACCCCAGGCAGAGAGATAACAGCCTTCCACTACATTAAATACAACACAAAAAATAAGCACAGGAGGAGCTCTGGAACTGGACGTACCCATATCGTGGATGGATAAACTGGAGCTGGCGTTGGCCTCACACTGCTTTTACACTCCGCCTGAACAGAGATCAGTGTTTTGACACTAAAATACAACTAAGCAGGACTGACCGACCTCTTTAGAGGTTTCACATATTCTCTGTGAATATTTACGCATTCGACTCACCAACAACTCACAGCTCACCAAACGTTCTCGCCCCCTCTCCGAGGGCTCCCGGAGGGAGCAGGGGTTTGGTGTACATCCTTACAGCACCCGCTGCTCCTCCCTGGGAAACACAAAGGAAGGAACCACAGCACAAGCCAGAGACCCCCCTCCCAGGCTCACCCGGGGAGGTGCTGCTGTGGAAGCCGTGGGCGAGCGATGCCAGGGTGGTCTCCTCGGGAAGCCTTTCCCTGTTCCCACCTACTCGCACAGCTTCGGGGGTTTCCCCCCAGCTCTAACCCCAGTCAGGTGCGCTCTCAGGGCTGCAGCGCCAGCGCCAAGGGAACTACAGGTTCGAAGCTCAAAATGCGGCACTACTGCACCCTACAGGCTGAAAACAACAAATAGACAATTCTTTTTTTTGTTTGTTTGTTTTAAATCACAATTTTTAAGCCAGGCTCATCACTTCTGGGAGGGTCCTGGCTATTTGGAACTGGAGGTTCTGCTTCTGCGCCGTCCCGGAGCTCTCACGGAATGAACACAGCCGTTGCCCGGTCTGCTGGGATGAGCAGGAGGAGCAGCAGTGGCTGTGACACTAATGCACAGACGCATGGACACCCAGACACACAGTCGTGCCACCAACCCTGACTCAAGAACTCTGCGGTGGTGGCAGGGAGCGGGGCTTGGTTGTGCTGGAGCTGTTCTGCACACCCCAGCTGCTCTGCATGGGGTACCCATGGGAAAGGGGGAGCTCAGGGACGGGGTGAGGTTGGTTGCATGGGGTGGAGGTGAAATATTTTGCTGGTTTGATATATATTTTTAATGGTCAAATCCTCAGTTTAAGATTTCCCGTTGACTGAAGATGCCTCCAGTCCCCTGTGACTTCACTGTTAGTCCCGGATCTCTGCTCCCGACGCATCAGAGCAGCACTAAATACATCGCTCGCGTATTTTACCTGTGTGAGCTGCTGCCCTGTTCTGTTTTATCCCTCTTGGTTTGACACCACAGAGGCAGGCACGCTTCAGAAACCGCTCGGACAGCAGAAACCTCGGCAAAACTCCGCTTGAGGACTTGCCGGGTGCCGGGACCTGGTGAAGGGGGCTGCCTGCCCCGCACGCCACGCGCAGTGTGGGATGCAGGGAGCCTGGCGTCCTGCCTGCTTCCAGCGGGCTGGAGCCGAGGGGAGAGTGTGCAGGAGTGGAGGCCGTGTGTGCCCATGACTGCGCTCACCGGGCCTGTTCCCTCCTGACCCCCGGTGGGTTTTGCCAGAAGAACAATCTGTGAGATCTCCCACAGGAAACAGCTTTCATTTTCTCACTGCAGGCCTTCACCAGCACTTAAAAAAATATAATCTTCCTTTCCATCTTGCCTTGTCCCTTTGCCCTGCTGAGCTGCAGGAATGACAGTAGAGCAAATGCAGAGGGTGAAGCCTTTTGTGCTGCAAATACATTTCACACAAATTTGTAGCCAACTGCCTGAGGGTTTTCTTTTTAAAAATTTAAATTTTCTTTCCTCCCTGGTGTCACAAAAGTCTTTTACGGTACCAATATGTGATTCCAAAATGCGGCGAGGGGGCCAAAGATAAACCAACCCACTGTTCACAGGGTTCAGTCCCTTCTCTTCCAAAATCTGGAGCACAAACTTCCATTTTCACATGTGAATGTCCACGTGTGCCAGAGGCAGAAAGCAAACCCAACCCTTTCCCTCTTAGGCTGAGAACCCGGCTGGCTTCAGCAGGGCCCGCACAACGCTATCTTGATGACGAAGAAATCCCAACCAAACCGCTGGATGCTGCTGTGCAGACCTGGAGCAAAGTGTGCACCAATCCTGTGGGTAAAAAGGTGGAGGACGAGCTGAGGACTGTACATGAGCTAGGCTGAGCGCTACGCTGTGGCATGCACACCTCGCTGAAAATTGCTGTGGTTGTAACTACTGCTGGCACCTCTGAAGGTTTTGTGATTGTGTTTCCTGTTTAATCCTGAGTGAGATACGGGTCTGCGTAACTAGGTCAGGAACCCAGATCCAGGACTTTGGGTTCAATTCCCGTTCGATATCAGCTATCCTTTGTGCCCTTAGCAAAACACACATTTAATTTTTCTGTTCTCTAATCTATCAAATGAGAAGGGCTGAACTGTCATATTCTGCCAGGCATTCAGGAATATTTGGTGTCCTGAACAGCTGCAGCTGCCCCTGAAATGGTGGATAGAGTAAATATTTGTCAAGGCATGACAATGTCACATCAGGGAAGAGAGTGAGTGGCATGTGTTTGAGATGCCAGCCAGGTCTCTGAAATTGTGTTCCTTAGGGCCGTCCATCTTTTGAAAATGGATTTTGCAGTGTGCCTTCTGCAGAGCTCTCCAGCCCTTTTGGAGAGCAGGCTGACTGCTGCAGAGACATTGTTTTTATGAGGGCAAAGATGGGCAAATCCAAAGCCTGGCTGATATGACAAGTCTTATTAGATGACACTGAGACAACTGTGTTCAGAACCATGGTAGTTTCTGTATTATTTAAGCTCATTGTCTGGTCTCGGAGTGCATCAAAAGCCAATATCAGTGTCCACCCAGACAAAGCCGAAGCCTCTGTCACTGTATTTGGCCTATTACATGGTAAATCTGCACACCCTGTGCCTGAGGCTGCTTGGAGGCAGAGCAAGGGAGCGTCAGCTGGGTGTTCCTGGGTCTCTACATCTTGTGCAGGACGCTGGGTCGCAGACCTCAGGATCTCTGCTCTGATTTTGCAGAGGGCAAGTTGTGGGAAAGGGCTTTCTGACGTCATCTAAGAAGTCCATAACAGAGCTGGCATCTAGACATTACGCTCAGATCACACCTCCCCCTCCTTCCAAGCTGCAGGGGTTTGTTGAGCTGATACTTCTCCTCTCCCCACCTTGTCCATACCCCCAGGGTCAGCAGCCTTTCCCTACCCAGCACTCCCATTACTGAGCTAGGGCTGTTCCGCAGGGTGCTCGCCCTCAGTTCATTACTGGTTTTGTGTTTTCGCCTCTAGGTTACACCCCTAACGACATGCCCGTGAAAGCCAAACGCAGCACCTATAACTACAGTCTGCCCATCACTGTCAAGAAGCCAGGTATGCTGTGCCAGCAGAAGGGCGTTTCTTTGGTTAAACAAGCAGCAAGGATGGCAAAGAGCAGCTGACATACAAGTCTGCAGAGGATGACGAAGAGAAGGAGGAAGAGGACTTCAAGCCCTCGGACGGGAGTGAAAATGAAATGGAGACAGAAATTCTGGACTACGTGTGAACTCACTGCCCAGTCTGGCTGCTCTTGGACAGAACTGCCTCTGCTCTTGTTCCTTGAGCGCGGAGGGTCCAGCAACCGTGCCCAGCATGTGGGAAAGCAGAACTCGCACTAAGATGCCGACGACCCCTCTGCACCGACTGCGGTGCCTGCTCATGGCCGTCACTCCTGCTGTGGGGGAGCCATTGCCTACATGTTCATAGTTGCTGGCTAATAAGCCCCCAAGCACCCTCAACAAACTCCCAAGAGAGAATCCAAGCCGGCCGGCACTGCGCCTGAAAAGAGGGGAAGTTGTGTTCCCAAATCTCCATGTGTGGGAAGTGGCTGCGGCTGGGTTGGTGGCCATGTGGCAACCAGAAGCGGTGGCCGAGGAGGTGCTGGGGGAGCGCTGCTGGAGTCCCTACGGCAGGCGCTGCCCTTCTGCTTGTCCACGGGGAATGAAAATACTGTGCCGTGCCTTCAGGATCAGCCTCGCCCATGATCTTGGAAATAAAGCCAGCAAACCACACTTCCTGGCAGCGAGGAATTCCCTTCTGCGGGGTGTAGCGAGTGCTGTCCTCACTGGCTGATGCGCTGCTCACCTCTGTTTTGACTTCCCCAGTACTTAGCAAGGACTGAAGGAAGCCGGCAGTGGGGCAGAGCTTGGGGTCCGCAGAGCTTGGCCGCTGCGGCCATTAGCTTGCCATTGCTGGCTGGATTGTTGCCACCCTGTCACAGCAATTAAAGATCTGCTGGCCTTTTCTGAGTCTTGTGCATTCCCCACTGTGTGACGTGTGCAAGGTTTCTCTAATATGCTCTAACACATGGCTTAATATGACTTCAGCCTCCTGCACTTGTGTGAGTGCCCTTCTCAAGGCTTCAAAATTTTTTGCTCTCTGGAGTTTTGTTAGCTATTTCCTTAGGTTTGACCTCCAGCCCACAAAAGCAACATCTGCAGGTCTCTCACACAGTGACGCCAGTCTACCTCAGCCATGGTTTGGCCTCAGCCTACTGAAGGACAAGTGTGTAGAGGCTCCCCCAGTTTACCTTAGAGCCAAGACCATGGCATTGACACACAGCTGCACTCCAAGCTATATATAGGTAAGTTTCCACCTGGCTCCTCAGGGTGCACTCACCATGGCTCGCTGGCAGATCCTGTGCTTTGCCTTGTGCTCCTGCCTCGGGGTAGCATGGGCTGCAACCGTAAGTAGAAAAGCACTTCTTACAGCTTTGTGAGACCTTTTGCCTGTTCCTGCCTGAATGAGCAAAGTCTTGCTACGTCTGGTCTGGTCCCAACGAAAGAGGGTCTGCAGACCGTGACAGCCAAGGCAGGCTGTTTCCCTGCCCTAAATCTGGCAAAGGCTCTCAACAACATTTTTCCAAAAGTCCTGCAGAATTCTGTGTTCTGTGTAGCCTGGTTTTACATCTTAAGGCTGAAGGTCCTGACCTTCTGCCATTTATCTTTGGAGTGGAGGGCCATTGCTGCTGCTTCTCTGCTCCAAAGGACAGACTGCAGGACACCTGCATGGGCAACCTGGGGGCTTTCCACACGGGTCCCAAGGGATGGTGGGGGGAAGGCAGGCTGCGAGTGGGTCTATCGTGGGGACTGGCCAGAGAAAGGTGTGGGTGCTGGCAACATGGGTGGCCAGAGGCAGGAAGCACTGTGCAATGGATTTTTCTCTTCTCATTGGTACCACGTGTAGCTGGGTGTGGTGTACACCGAGGGAGGTTTTGTGGAAGGTGAGAATAAAAAACTGGGGCTCTTTGGGAACTCCATCGACATCTTCAGAGGGATCCCCTTTGCTGCCCCTCCAAAGACTCTGGAAGACCCCCAACCTCACCCTGGCTGGGATGGTAAGATTCAGCTTTTGAATGCCTTTGCTCTGGGGTTTTATTTTCACTTCCCTCTTTTTGGTCCATTATTGACAAGGCAAAGATGATGTTGCCTGCTTTCATCTAATAAGCAGTGCTTAATAAGCAGTCTAAGTGCTCCCAAGCAACTCAAATAACCACATGAAGTAACAGATCTGAAGCATGGCACCCGCATCTCCCCTCCCCATACCTCGGCTGTCCAGAGCTAGTTCCCATGGGAAAGGGTCCCACTTTGTCAGTCCCTCAGGCTGGTCACAGCGGCTGGGGCGGCTTTGCTGCCTCTGCACTGGACTCAAGGAGGAGTAGATGGATGCCTGGATGGACAGACAACTTGCAACCAAATGATGGAGTTGATGCCTCTAACTAGGACCTGCTGTCTTCCCTCTCTCCTCTCAGGAACACTAAATGCAAAAGAATTCAAAAATCGCTGCATACAGATGACGCTTACACAAACTGATGTCCGTGGGAGTGAGGATTGTCTCTATCTGAACATCTGGATCCCTCAAGGGAGGAAACAGAGTATGTGCTTGGCAGAAACCTGGGGAGGAGATTCTCAGTTGCCTTTTGTGGACAAATTGGTCTGGAGAGTCTCTCAGCAGCTACATTCCCATAGCAAGCAACTGCAGGAGCACGGATTTTCAGAGGGAAAGGTGGGAGCTGTGTCAGCCAATGTCCCTCCGTTGCTGTCAAGAGTTTCAGCTCCTCCTGCAGTGCAGGGACTGTCCTGGCCGCAGGCTATCGCAAAGCTTCATGTCTGTTCCTGCCCTGGTGGAGCGATGCTCCATGAGTGGGTAAGGAGATGGATGGGCAGCACTTTCTAGCCATGTTGTGGCTCACGTTGCTTTTCTTCTTCATCTCCTAGTCTCTACTAACCTGCCAGTGATGATCTGGATCTACGGCGGCGCCTTCCTTGTAGGAGGGAGCCAGGGAGCCAACTTCCTCGATAACTACCTCTATGACGGCGAGGAGATTGCCGTGCGGGGCAATGTGATCGTGGTGACCATCAACTACCGCCTGGGGCCCCTTGGCTTCCTGAGCACTGGAGACGAAAACTTGCCAGGTACCGTAGCTGCTCCCTCTTCAGGGGACCCTGTTATGGGTCCCAAGATTATCTGCTGTGCCTGTACTCAATGGTGGGTGCTCTCTGTTCCTCAGGGAACTACGGGCTGAAGGACCAGCACATGGCTATTGCCTGGGTGAAGAGGAATATCAAGGTCTTTGGGGGTGACCCAGAAAACATCACTATCTTTGGGGAATCAGCTGGTGCCGTCAGTGTCTCCCTGCAGGTGTGTTGTCCTTGTTGAACCCCACCAGAGCTGCTTCTCTTCTCTGTAAATGGGAGAGATGGCCCCCTTGGCACCCTGCTGCGTTCCTCCACACATGCCACCTGATTAACATCCTCTCCTGTCCGGGAACAGCAATGCTCAGCCTCTTTGCTTTGTTGCTGCACCTCTTTCTTCAGTTTAATCAGTCCCACCACTGCAGGCACATGTCCTCACTTTCAGGACCGCTGGTGAAAGAGCATTTACTTGCCATGTCCCTCCACTCTTCTCCCCTTCTCACCATATCACCTTTTAACTTTAACTGCTGAGGCTGTTAAACAGGACAAGAGCTGGCAGCTTCCCCGGGCCTGGTGCACAAGCTGTGAGGGGATCGGATGGGTCTGGCAGGTGATGGGCTCTTCAGGAGGTTGTACCTGAAATCTTCTTGTTTCTGTTCTGCACCACAGACGTTGAGCCCAAAGAACAGCGGCCTGTTCAAGAGAGCCATCAGCCAGAGCGGTGTGGGTCTCTGCAGCTGGGCCATCCAGAAGGACCCGCTCGCCTGGGCTAAAAAGGTAACGCGCAAGTCTTGCCTGAGGGAACGGAAAAAATGAAGAAGTGATTCCCTAGAGAAGAGCATAACTAGCACGGGGTTCAGCAGGAGCCGTGCTGCCAAATAGAGCTTTGGAAACATGCTGCTTTGAGATGAAAACCAAACTCTGCCTCTGTGACGCCAGTAATGAAGCCTGGCTTCGAAGGGTAATGCTGGCTGGTTTCTCTCTCTCTCCTCCTGCAGATTGCAGAAAAAGTGGGCTGCCCCACAGACAACACCACCACCTTGGCCAGATGCCTACGTGTCTCCAACCCCAAAGCCGTGACGCTGGCCTACCACCTGGAGCTGATCAACCTGCCCTGTAAGTCCCCCGGCCCGTGCCATGGTCCACCACCCACACAGGGCTCACCACGCCTTTGATGGGATGCTGGGGTGATTGCCAGGAGTGTTGAAGCAGTGCTTGTGTCCTTCAGAGAGGGGTCAATAATGACAGATCTCGCAGTTGCCGTGCCACAGGCAGGTGCACATCATGCTGAATGAACACTGTTCATCGTGCAACGGCAGCGGTGGCAAGGGAATTATCCAAGGGCCTTAGCTCCAAAGCAAGTCTTTGAGCTTTCCATCTTGTGAAAGCAGCAAGAGCAATTCCAGAATACAGCTTATAAACACAAAAATACTTGACCACAACCCTGTTATTTTCATTTGAGTCATGGGGTGGAGTGTAGGACTCTCACACCAGGTAGGGAACACTTCTGCTTTTGCTGTCTGTGAGAAGTTCTTTCCCAAGAAGACCCCCCGGCTCTGCTTGCTCCCCTCATGCTCCCAGGAAATAGTCCCAGCGTTTAGCCTTGCTCGGGACAGAGAGTAGCCAAGCCACCACTGTGGAGCTGCACTGGCCAGAGCCAGCTGTCCTGGCAAAGAGTGAGCACAAGCTCTCATTCACCTCACCCTATTCTTTTATGGTTCCTTGAGTCATTGGATATGCCAGGCCACACTTCTGTCTTTTCTCAGCTCCTAATGGACTCTGGTTTTACCTAACGGACTCTGGTTTTACCTCCTGCTGCAGCTCCCCTGGTTCACACACTCGCCCTCACTCCTGTCGTTGATGGAGACTTCCTCCCAGACATGCCGGAGAACCTCTTTGCCAATGCTGCTGACATTGACTACATTGCTGGGGTCAATAACATGGATGGGCACTTCTTTGCTGGCATTGATTTACCTGCTATCAACCGCCCGTTTGGGAAAATCACTGCGTAAGTGAAGGATGATCTTAAAACCCTTAACAGGAGGAACCTTACCTTTAGTGTAGCCCCCAAATTCTGAGGACTTAGACCTGAGTGGTCAGGGCACTACCTTCAAACAGGATGTCACTCCCAGCCAGGGTGCCTAGGGTGTATGCTGCCAAGTCCAGAGCCTTCAAGGGAAAAGACCAGCTAGTGGATAAGCCTCCTCATATACCTTGGAGGTTCTCCTGAACTCAGCACCAGCAATAGGCTTGGCAGCCTTGATGCTCTCTGTCTAGAGCAGGTATAAGCCAGACACGCCACCCCATAAAAGAATCCTCTTTGGCCATGAAAGGAACTTGTGAACAATCTGGCCCCAAGCTGTTCAGCTGAGAAAGATGGGAAGGACATGTCCTCTGTCTAAGACCTGGACTGAAATCACTGGTTTTTACTCCACCAAACTTGGATCTGAACATCAACATGGGCTGGAATCCATTCCCACGAGCCCTGCCCCACTCCAAGCTGCCAGTCTGTAAGTAGCTGATACTACTTGTCTTTTCAGGGACGAGGTCTATAATTTGATCAAAGGACTTACTGTGGACAGGGGGGAGCGTGGAGCCAACGCAACATACACAATCTACACACAGTCATGGGGTGACAAGCCGGACCAGGAGGTCGTGAAGAAGACAGTGGTGGACCTGATGACTGACTACATCTTCCTGGTTCCCACACAGTGGACACTGAATCTGCACCTGCAGAATGCCCGGTAAGCAGCTCAGCCCTGGCTGGAGCCCAAAGCCCACCTGGGGGCCAAAACGTTGTGCTCCCAGCTCAAGGGGCTGAGGAGCACGTTAAGATGGCTGAACTTGAAGGAGTCAAGCTTTCTGATACTGAGTACACATTTACACGTGGCTTGTACAAAAACTCTCTAGTCCTGCAAAGGAGTCACTCTAGGAATTTATTTTAAATTCCCATTAAAACAAGTTTTTGCTTCCTAAAAACTTCAGACTTCATACTAGCAATGTTTGATGCCATGAGACACGGCGGTTGGATGATATGAGGGTTAGGGTTAGAATTGGAAATGAGAGATTAAACGTTACCACACGGAATGATGTTTTCTCCTGAGAGTACCTCTTAGATGCAAGTGAGCATCTTCCAAGGCTGCACCTCTGGCTCTGTGGGTATTACAATCCACACCCCTTTCTCTGCTCTCCACTCGCAGCTGCTTAACAAGTCTATTTTCTTTCCCCAGGAATGCCAAGACATACAGCTACGTGTTCTCCCAGCCATCCCGAATGCCCGTCTACCCAAGCTGGGTAGGGGCAGACCATGCTGATGATCTGCAGTACGTGTTTGGGAAACCCTTCACCACCCCCCTGGGCTACAAGGCCAAGCACAGGACCGTCTCAAGTGCCATGATTGCTTACTGGACCAATTTTGCCAGAACAGGGTGAGTGATTCTGGTTCCACATTTGGAGCTTGCTGCAGCTCTTCAACCTGCTGCTTTTGCCTATTAATTTCTCAGGAGCAGTTCCCAAAAGCAGGGTGTCCTCTGTCTGTACTTCTGTTGTGAGCCTGGCTCGATGTCTCCCAGTGGTGGAGCTTGCGCTGGTTCTCCTCACCCAGGGAACACCTGCGGACAGCAGAAGCATTTTCAGAACTTGTGAACTCTGCTTAAAGTTAATTATGAGGTTTTTTTTCTCTGAATCCAGCCATTCAGACAGGAGTTAAGCCCCTGTCTGCAGCTAGGGCTGATGCTAGCGGAGACCAGGGAGGGAACTGCAGGTCAGCAAGTCGCTCCTAGCAGGCAGAGTCGCTATCGCGTGTTCCCACGTCAAACTCTTTGCACCCACTTAAAGCCTCGCTCGAGCAGACGAGATCCCTGCCAAACACCCCACACCCTGCTGCATCCACAAGCTGTCCTGATAAAACTGAACGCCTGTTTCTCGGTTTTCCCCAGTGATCCCAACACAGGGAATTCCGAGGTGCCCGTTAGCTGGCCGGCCTACACCAGCAAGGCCACGTACTACCTGGAAATCAACAACAAGATAGGCAAGAACTCCGTGCAGCAGAACCTGAAAAGCCAGTACGTGACCTACTGGAACTCGGTCTATCAGAGCCTGCCGCAGGTTGCCAACATCTCCGTGGCCGATGAACTGCTGTGGAGCTGAGAGAGAACACCTTTTAAAGGCAGGGTCAACTCATTAAAAGCTCGCTTGTAACCGCACAATGCCAGCTTCTCCGTGTCTTTGCTCTGAGGGATTTTCTCCCTAACGTTAAGGTCAGGCAGCAAACGACGTCCAGTCCCTGGGCAAAGCCTGTTCCCACAGCACGGTCCTGGCGAAGCTGCTGCGGGGTGCAGCGACGCGGGACGATGGCTCTGCCGGCCGCGGGCTCGGGGCTTGTTTTCCCTGCCTGAGCCCCGGCAGGACAGTCCCAATCCTCAGCTGTCCCCTGGCTATCCCCGCGTTAGCATCGACATCCAGGCTATCAACAAACAGCTCTTAGATGGGCGGGCACATGGCACGCAAACCAGGCGGTGACCTGCTGCCCTGGGTGCGCCCAGGCCAGCTCAGAGGGGAAAACAGACCTGCCGAGGGGGGAGGATGTTCCGCACCGGTTTGTGGGCACAGGTCCCCGCTTGGCAGAGGCCAGGCTGGGCTGGGCTGGGGAGCTCACAGCCGCCCACAGCCTCACCTCCACCCCCGCCGCGCCCGGCCGTGCCCCGCGCCGCCGCGCTAGGAACCGTCCTGCGG
>VWZZ01004507.1:996376-1023265 GCA_013399095.1 Psophia crepitans
GTGTGATTTTAGCCTCCTGCACTTGTGTGAAGCCTCTCAAGGCTTCAGGGTTTTTTGTTTTTTTTTTTCTGTGTTCTCTGGAGTTTTGTTAGCTATTTCCTTAGGTTTGGCCTCCAGCCCACAAAAGCAACATCTGCAGGGCTGTCATACAGTGACACATAGCTGTGCTCCTAGGTACATACCTATGTACATGTTATAGACACACAGAAGCTGCATTTGAGGACTGGCCCCTCAGGATGCACTCACCAAGAATGCCTGTACTTGCCTTGTGTTCCTACCTCGGGGTAGTCCGGGCTGCAATACAGGCATTTCTTCTGGCTTTAAGACTTTAGGGGGGCTGTGCATCGCTCTGTCTGGGGACACCTCCAGCCACGGTACGCTGAAGGTTCTGGCAGCGGGGGGAGCCAGAGGCTGTGCAACAGACTGACCCTTCTCAATGCAGCAAGGAACTGAAAAAAAAAAAAGAGGCAGTGGACATGCTACTGCTGGATAAGAATACGTGCTCAGGAGTTAGCAGGCACCAAGACTAAACACTTAGAAATGCCAGGAAAAACACGTGCTTTCTATCCACAGGAGGCCCAAGGCCAAAGCAGCCAGAAATCAATTGTGTCAGAGTTCATTTATTTCCAGCCACTTTGAAAATTCCTCTGTCTGGGAAGACCAATAATTTGGATGTTGAATTCTGCCTGAGCAGGTAACGGTGTTACAACACGATCCTTTCATTTCCAAAAGCTCAGGCTTTAAACTGATCTACGTAGCCAAAGGCACAGAGAAATACAGGCCAGTGCAGCTGCATCTTTTAATACCCACACAGAACCACCCCACCATCCACGTAACCTCCACTGCTGCCTGTGCAATGATAAAACAGAAAACAAACACACTGGCCCTGCCAGGAAACGAGCCCTGAAGCGCCAAAGGAACGATGCCGCAGACCAGGGCAAACCGCTGTCCCACACCAGAAGCACCAACCACTGCAACTGCGCGTATTGAAAGGAGTAAAACCAGTAAAGTGGCCGTCACATTCACCCGACAGGAAGGTGTGCCAGTCCCAGCAGCTCACAGGTTCAAACAAACAGGGTTAGTTTGAAAATCTGGCAGATGCCTCAAGCAAAAAGCCCGTATCGTAGTTCAAACACAGAACAAAGCTCAACTAAGGTGCGAAAACAGGCGCAAGTGCCGTCTCCCCCACAGCCAGGTCAGCTCCTCTTTCTCCAGGAACGTGCCAGCATTTTGGGGAAGGAGGACAGGACAACCCCCGCCTTGGGGCAGAGACGTTTGAGCATCAGTATTTTATTGCAAAGACTAATTACATTGCTGTGTACAAGTCACACCAGGCAGTGTGCTCCTTCATTGAAGTGGTACAAAATACATATGGTACAGCCAGTCCCTCTGGTGACGCTGGACTGCTGGGGGACACCAAGGGAAGGGGAGGGGGACGGTGGGGGCCAGCACAGCCCCGGGGTGGGCAGGAGCTGGCAGGCACGGAGCAGAGGGAAGACCCAAGGGCAGGGCCTGGGCTCCAGGCAGGGTGGGAGGCAGGAGGCTGCCCCTGCGTCAGGGAGCCAGGGGCTCCCATCATGTGCAGCGATGGGCGATGCCACCTGATGGGACATCGGGCTGGGAGAGCTCAGCACCAGCCACACTCATGCCCAAGCAGCCTCCTGCCCCCAGCGCCCCCTGAGCATGGTGGTGCAGCACCGCTGCCTCCCCAGGCCCCGCTCCTGGAGCCAGGGAAGGAGCTGCACTCGCCCGGCAGCACGGACAGACGGAAGGAGATGATGTGTTGGAAGGAAGTGCTTAAAAAAAAGGAGAAAGAGACGGAGCCAGGAGCAAAAAAAGGTCCCCCTTTGGTTAGTGTTTCCTACAATGATTAAAACAAGCATCTCTGCCCCTGCTCAAGTGACTAGTGGTACAGAAAGAAGGGAGGGGTGGCCGGTGGGGTCTGCACCCCAGGAGCCCAGCAGAGTGACACTGCTGCTGCCAACATCCCTCCCAGCAGCCTTAAATACCTGGGTGGGGAGGGGGGAGAGGAGAGGGACTGGGCTGCAGGGCAGGGGGAGGCTGGATTAGTAAAATGTACAAGTTCGTCTCCTATTTACAACCAATAAATATTGAAAAAAAAAAAAAATAATCAGTAAACTTTGTTTTATACAAAAAAAGTCTCATTGCTGCTTCTCCCATGGTCAGCGTTGGAAAAAGTCCGGTTAAAGCCCAAGGTGAGCGGCACTTCCTGCAGGTCAGGCGGTGGCAGCCAGAGCACCCGGAGCAGCACCCTGAGCTCTCCAACTCCTCGCCCGCCCACGCAGACCCACGGTCTCTATTTACACAAGGTCAGACAGGAATTCGCGCTCCTCCTCGTTAGGCTGGCAGCACTGGGGGCACGGCGCAAAGCTTCCCCCGCCGGTACAAGAGACACTGGCGTTTGATCTTTGGTGCAGGTTAGAACGCGGGCTGTCGCAGTCCAGAGGATGCGCTGGATTGGGAAAAGGAGCGAGACCACGCAGGTTTCCAGTTGTCGGGAGCACGAGGTGCCCGCTCCATCACGGCATGGACACAGCCCCTCCTCCACAGGGCTCCGAGCACCGGTGCGGGGCTGCATCCTCTCCAGCTCGCCTCCCATCCCGAAACAGCTCAGGGCATCCACAGCTTCTCCCAGAGGAAGGGCAGGCAGAGATGCGTGGCGGTGGCGATGCCAGTTATCCCAGGGAAGAAGGATGTGGAAGTAAAACGACGCCGAGAGCCAGGAAAGCCAGGAATAGGAGCGCCCCGTGGGCGGCCCAGCTCACGTGGGAGAGGCGATGGCTCGTGCACTGCTCCTTGCAAACGGCCCCTCTGTGAGTCGACGCTCCCCGGCTCGCTCGGACACAAGGCACCTACGGCAGAGGCGGGCTCCAGCTCTGGGCTGGCCGGCGGCTGGACTAGTGTCGCACCGTGGAAGGTTAAAAAAAAAAAAATTTAAAAAAAAAAAAGAGAGAGGAAAAATAAAACCGAGCTATCCCCCCTGCTGCCTTCCTGTGTAGAAAAAAAGACCTGATTGAAACGGGAGTTTGTGCAGAGAGGCGGAGGCTGACACCGGTTGCCAAAGCGCCCTGGCTCAGTGCGGGAGGGAGATTCACGGCCGTTCCCCACGGGCAAGGGTCGCTCCTCTCGCCGTGCTGGGCGGCACAAGGACCGGCCGCAGCCAAGCCCGGAGCAGCCTGCCCCCAAGGCCCCGTCGGTGATGGGTGGCAGTGGGGCTGAGGCTAGAAGATGCCTTTGGCGATCTTCAGGCCCTTCTGCTTCATCCTGGGCAGGGTGGAGCTGGAGCCGTGCTTGATCTTCACCCCCTTGGAGAAGCCCCTCTTCTTGAGCACGAAGTCGTAGTTGGCAGCGGAGTTCATGGCGTAGAAGACATTGGCGTTGTCTGGGATCTTCAGCTCTGGAAGTGAGCAAGGATGGGTGTCACCAGGGCACCCTTTCCCTGCCAGGGGCTCAGACTGGGGCTGAGAGTTGTCCCTGGGTAATGAGACCCCTCCTGCTGTCACCTCCCAGCCCAGCTCTGATCCAGCGCTGCCCAGGCTGCATGGCTGGACAAGGATACAGCCACCAGGAAAGCCCCCCACCCCCCAACACACACCTCTCTCCTCTGAGATGATCTGAACAAGCTCATAGTCTTCAGGCCGGTCCCCATCCAAGTTGTGTTTGGCCATGGCCTTGCGAATAACGACTGGGGTCTTATCCTGGCTCGTCA
Organism: Psophia crepitans; assembly: GCA_013399095.1. NCBI lineage: Eukaryota > Metazoa > Chordata > Aves > Gruiformes > Psophiidae > Psophia > Psophia crepitans. The sequence goes on from VWZZ01004507.1 coordinate 1,000,107, forward strand.
CCTGTAAGCGCAGAGCGTTATTAACCCGGGGGGCACAAAACACTGCACTGCTTCCCACCACCAGCTCCTCCCAAGAGGGGCCATGCAGGGTGAGCCACCCCTCCCTGCTGTCACCGTAGGTGCCCTGTACGAACCAGGATGCTCTTGTACATATTGCCGTTGTCCACAGCCAGGCTGACGCGGATGATGCAGCAGTCGTCGACCTGCTGGTTGTAGAGGGGCAGCGAAAGGGACGAGTAGCTGGAGATGCCAGAGACTGAGCGCTTGTGGGTGCGGGAGGCCGTCACCGGCGTGGAGGAGACAGAAGAGGATGAGGCACTGCTGGAGCCCGAGCCGATGCCCGATGTGTCCAGGGAGGAGAGGGAGGTGGATTCCCAGAACTGGAGGGCAGGAAGGAGAGGGGATGCGGAGGACACAGTGGGTTTAGCTTCTCCATCAGCCACAGACGGGGCGTACCAGCGCTGGGGGAGGGAGGCCAGAGGGATCTCACTGACCTGTGACAATGGGGGACCGACACAACTATAGCCGCTGGAGGCCTGGGAGCCCTGCCACGCTGCCGGAGCAGCAAAGGGCAGGGTCCTCCCCACCCCCGGCGGGTCAGAAACAAACCCCGGGACCCTCACCCACTCCCCCCAGTCCCAGCCCCAGGGCAGCCCCTGCGTGATGGCCGCAACGGCCCCTGGAGGCCCGGACCCCGTGAGCTGCCCCTTACCTTCTTCTCCTGGCAGTCGGGGGACTCGGGGATGAAGCTGATGTTGATTTCCTCCACGTCGGAGCTGCTGGAGCCAGCGGAGGTGACGCTCACGGAGTCGGTGGCATCCCCGCTGCACAGGTACTGCCCGCACTTCAGCTGGTCAAAGGATTTTGAGTGGGAGCTGCCGCTGGCACAGGGCTCGGTGCTTGGCGGCTGCCGGCTGCCAGGAGAGATGTGGGGCAGGTGAGAAGGGAGCGGAGCAAGGGTGCCTTTGGCTGGCAGGACAGTGCTCAGCCAGAGTCACCCAGCGCTGGCCCCCGCTCCCACCCCGCATCCCACCGGGGATGAGCAGACTCACTCGCTCCATCGCTTGATGATGCCCGTGTTTTTCTTTGCCTTCAGTGTGTTGCTGGCCGACTCCGACAGCGGCTCGATCTCACACGACAGCCCGTAGCTGGGAGGGGAGAGACCAGGGTTTGAGCTCCCTGTGCTGCCACGGCGAGCACCGTGCCAGCAGGTGAGGGAGGCAGAGCAGGGAGGGGAGCATGGAGCGGCTGGAAGAGACAAGCAATGGGACCCCCTGTTGCAGCATGGCCCAGACCCTGCTCATGCTCACCTCTCAGCCTCGCTGAGCCGCTCCAGGCTGTGGAACCAGTCCACGAACTGGTCCTCCTGCGTGAAGCTGTAGTTGTTGCAGGCAGACTGAAGCAGCTTGATCTGGGCAATGACTTCAAATTCCTGGAGCAAACAGAAGCCATGAGACCAGATCCGTTTGCCAGCCCCAGCCTCCTCCACGAACAGCCCAACCCCATGCACAGATATGAAGGACCAGAATCCCCCTCCCCAAAAACAAAGAACATGACAGCAAAAATCGAGAGGGATTAACCCAAAGCAACTGGTACAGCCCGGGCTTGCACCAGGTCAGCCTCCTCCCTCCACCCCACTGGGCTGCTGCCAGGGCAAAGCTCTCACCTTCCTTCTCTTCTCAAAGTTGATCAGCCCGCCCTGAAAAAGGAGGAGCTGAATGTCAGTGTGGAGCAGGCAGAAGATTGCTCCCATCCCTGTCCCTCCCTGCTCCCCAGCTCGCTGCCACTGCAGCGGGGGTGTCCCCGCCGAGGGGCAGGGCGAGAGTGGCCCATTTCTGTGGATGCACAGGGTGCAGTGTCCGATGTGGGGTGCACAGGGTGCAGTGTCCGACACAGGACGCATGGGGGACCAGCTCTCCATTTATCTGTGCGGAGGAAGGAGCGGAAGGGGAGGACAGACATGGAGGTACATACATCCAGGAAATCCTTCATGGCAGTGTCGAGCATGACCAGGTCGGTGAGGAAGGTGCCAAGGTAGGGGATGGTGCCCTGCATCACGCCCTGCGGGGGCAGAAGGGACAGCCGGGGTCAGCAGAGAGCAGTGTCCTGGGGAGGGGACATGGGGACACGGGCACGGCCGTGCCACACTCACCATCTCGCGCTGCTGCTGCTGCCGCTTCTGAGCCCTCTTTGGGTTGATCTCCAAAGTGGCGAATTTGGAAGTGCCCTCCTGGATGGTGGGGAGAGGTGGGGATCAGCGCGGGTGCACTAACAGATGAGCTAAAATTCACACCCGCTTTTATTGGTACGGCTTTCCTCGTAGGGGGAAAGAGGAGGAAACCAGAGCTGAGCTTTTTCATGGCTCACAGGGAGGAGAGGCTCAGTGAATAGGAACCGCTGCTCCCATTTCCAGCTCTGAATAAATAGCTCCTCAATGGAATGTTTTGTTCCCTTTTGCATTTCGTGTCCTCCCAGTCCCCAAACTGGAGCGAGGCTGGGAAGCTGCAGAGAGGCTCCATGGGGGAGAAGGACATTTTTGCTGCGGCCTTTCACAAGCCCTACAACCCCACCTGAAACCAAGAGGACTTTGTACCGGGCTGTTAAAATGCAGCTGCCTCCGGGGAGAAGCCGACAGCTGGCGCACTGGATCCTGTCCCACTGCTTATCTCTGCTTGCTGAATTGCTCTGCAAGCTGCAGGCAATGACGGCTTTTGGGTGGAGAAGCAGAAAGCCCAGCCTGATCCAAAACCCCCGCCTGCTCCTCAGACTCAGCACATCCTGCCTGCAACCCCGGCAGCGCTGCCAGGGCTTTAGGGTGGTGGCTGGAACACTGTGGAAACTTCTGCCACCATCAGCCTGACCTCCCTGCCAGACACAGGGCGACGCGGGTGCCACTTCCCCATACCTTAATGAGAAGCTCCCGGCTCAGTGAGTGGTTGTTCTCGTCGGAGAAGATCTCTGAGAGCTCGTGGAAAGTGCGGAAGCTCTCCCTGCTCAGGGGGAAACAAGGGGAAAAGTCAGCAACGCTGCCATGGCGGGGTCTCCTCCTCGGGCTCTGTTCTGCTCACCCAAATGACCCCTGCTATGCCCGCAGCTCTGGCAGGGCCTTGCTGTTTGGAGACTATTCTAGGGTGCTTCGCGTGGAAAGGAGGTGATGATGCTTTTATTTCCCTACCCTCCTTAGATCCCCGATACTTTACACTGGTCCCTGGGTTTTGGGCACACTCCAAGAGGCAATGCCAGAGCAGGGATGATCCCATCTACATGGTCAACGGCCACAGCCACAGCACAACCTCCCCCTTGAAACCTCCTCGTGGCTGCAGGAGCCCAGAAGATGCTGCTTACCGCAGGACCTCATCCCAGGTCTTCTTCAGCCGGTGAACGGCGTTGCACTGCAGAGCCGAGAGGATGGCTCGGAGGGAGGAGAAGTTCTTCAGGATGCGGCACTCCTGGGGGCAGACAAGGAGATGACAGGACTCAGTGTTAACGAAAGCGCAGGGATCCGCTGGGACTCGCACACCCCAAAACCTCAGCCCTTGGGCCAAGGTGGGAGGCGAGCGGGATGGCCAGCCGTCCTACCCGAGCCACTTCGATCCACCGCTCCACCACTTTAGCCCTCTGCTGCGGCTTCAGAGACCGGTCTCCAAGACACGTGGCAATGACACAGTTGGCCACGCTATTAAACTGCGAGACCGTGGCACGGATGGTGGGCGCCAGGTGCTCTTTGCCCTTCTTGTCTCGCTGGGACCAGATGCAGCCCAGGCAGTGGTAAGGCACCACTTTCTTGAACAGCTCCTGGAAGATAAAAGGATGGAGACGGGTCTCTTTGGGGTCCCTGGGAAGGGAACAGCCCTCGAGGAAGCGGTGGAAGGGAAGAGACAGGCCTGTGGCCGAAGCAGCAGGTGGCAGACAGGCAGAGCACCGGCTGTCGAATGAATACTCACAGCATCCATCAGCGTGAACTGTTCTGCCACCATCTCTGGAGAGAAGGAGAGGAAATCCGGCTTCCCGTCCCCGACCCCGTTCTCCTCCACAAGCTGGAAGGTGCAGCCGCCGTGGTCCACAGCTGCGAGAGACAGCGTGAAGCTGAGCACCGCAGTGCTGCCGCGAGCCGGGGCCCACGCCGACCCACGGCAGCCCCCTGCAGACACCCACAGCCCACCTCCCAGGCTCTTAACTCCCATCTGGCTTCACGCCTCGAGAAACAAGGCTCAGATAACAGGATAGTCATTTTAAATCTGGACACAAGTGTCTGCAGAGGATTAAAGGCGGATCAGCTAATCCACTTAGAAATCCCACTCCTGCTGCAGCTGGGTCAGCTTCCCGATGAACCTCCGTGTAAACGCAAGGAGGGTTTATGGTTGTTCATCCACGTGGTACGACCCGAGGTTTTGGAAACCCTCGACGCTAACCAGTAGCACTTCCTCCACCTGCAGCCTCAAACGACCCCCCCACAAACAGGAAAAGACACCACCCCCCCCCACCTTCCGCCTCGGACTCGCTCTGCTCTTGCTGCTGGAACTGGGCCAGCAGGATGCGGGCTCGGCGCTCCAGGTCCGAGCCGGGGATGTTGTGGCGCACGTAAGAGATGAGCTGCTTGAGGCAGGCGAAGTCCGGGGGCTTGCGGAAGTCCTCGGAGTACTGGTCCAGCCAGGCGCCCAGGATGGAGGAGATGGTGCTGCGGGAAGCGGGGGAAAACACAGGCAAGCCTGCATGAGAATCAGGTGCCAGGAGAAACCTGCGTGCACCCCACGAGCCCCAGCAGCACCCCTGGGACAACCCGTGCCTTTGTATGAGAACCAAAGAGTTATCACCACAGCCACCCATCCTGTTCATCCACAGCACTCAGACTTACTTCTTCAGCTCCATCCTTTCATCCACAGCGTGCCTGGCATGGTCCCCGTTCGCCTGCACGTGGAGTTTGCCGTACCTGGTGGGGCACAGCGAGGGGGCAGTGAGCATCCATGTCTCAGCTGCCTCTTCTCCCTACACATGACCCCCAGCTCTGCTGAGAGGTTCATCCCACCTCCCAGGCACTGCGCTGCCACAGCTCCTGCACTGTGGGAAGAGCCAGCACTGGCCACCTCGCAGCAGGGTACCAGCTGGAAGGGCTCCAGCTCCCTGGAAGTGTCCTCCCTGCCCTGCCCCAAAACCTTCATGCTGATGGAGTTGGGAGAAGGCCATCAACCCTCCAAAGCCACCCCCAGCTGCGTTTCGGGGCTCAGGGCAGCCTCACCTGTTAAGCAGAAGGTCCAGCACTTGCTTGGTGGTGGCAAAGGCCCGGTAAGTGCACAGGAAGATGGTGACGTAGGTGGAGTCATTGCCCTTGAAGGCTGAGACCAGGTACTCCACCAGCTTCTCCAAGGTCCCAGCTTTTATCGTCCGCACCTTACACGTCTCATAGAGGTTTAAGGCCGACTCGTTCTCAAACTGTCAGGACAGGAGCAGAAGTCAGTGGGCTGGATGAAGACAGACACGTTCGAGTGCAACATGGTCCCAGCCTCATCACAAGCCCCCGTTTGGCTCTAGGCTGGGACCACAGACCCCCTACAGTGCCTGGGACTCTCGTGATGGGCCTGGGGAAAGGGAAGCCAGGTCTCCTCGGACACCAAATACTAGGAACTCAGCTGAGAAGACTTGGGCATTTAGGAGGACCCAGGAAGGGCCTCAGGCTTGCCAAAATCTAGATGCAAATCAGAGTTGCGCTATTTTGTAAAATGGGGCTTCAGGCTGTGTTTCCCCCCTGCCCCTTCCCACGCGGCAGAGGCCAGCGGGTGCTCCCAAATAAAGACAGGATTCCCAGGTAAGGTTTGGAAGGAGAACCTCAGGACAGAGCATACAGGGGAGCAAGAAGAGGGCAGAAACGGACTGGTATCGACCCTGCCAAGCCCTGACATCAGGTCAACATGTCCCTGGCAGAGAAAAGTCTGAAACCAGCCTGTGGCAGGAGGCTGGCGGAGCCCCCAGCTTACCCCGAGCCATCGCTGCCCTTTGTTGGCCGTGTGATGGAGCTGCACTTTCCGGAGCGATATGCTGTAGATCACACCATCCTCCAGCTCTTCTCCGATCTCCTGTGTGGAGCTCTGCACAGGAGGACAAGATACACCATGAGATAAGGAGGGTAAAGCGCGGCAGAGATGCTCTCGCGGGCTCGTACGAGGCGTGAGGGCAAGCCAAAGGCAACAGCCGGCAGGCGGCGAGAGCCTCCCCTGCCTGCTCAGAAATGCAAACCAGGCGACACCAGTCCTCCTGGCCAGCTTAACCCAGGGCCCACCTGAGCCCACACACAGGCAGAGCCAGGACTGCGGGAAGCTGCTCTCCGTCTGCTCCACGTCCCCTGGCGCTGCATCTCAGCCCTTCTGCAAACCCGCGCTGTGCCAGCGCCGGGCAGAGTGGGGACCCCCCGCTGGGCAGCGAGGGGGGCGGGTGGCAGCGCACCCCCATACCCAGGCCCCCTCCCCCAGCCTGTGCCCTTCCCGTAAGGTGACGATGCAGTCTGGTCTGACCATCGTGTCGGTGATGTGTCCCTGCAGGAACTGAGCACCTCAGTGCACCTCTGGTAATAAATCACCACCATGAAACAGCCGCCCAGGAGCTTTAGCAGTACTGGCCAGGCACACAAAGCAGAAGTCCAAGGGGGGAGCTTGAATCCAGGAGGAAACCCTGGGGAGCAGCACCAGGGTGGGCTCCGGCACAGCCGGGACATGTCCCTGCACCCCTGGGGACAGGAACCTCTGGGCCACAGCCCGAGCCAGCTACGCGGCCCATGCTTCTGCCCTAGGGAAACGGAGAGCACCTAAAACGTGGTGAGGAAAGAGGGGATGGTGCTCAGGGCAGGTCCCCAGGCGTGCGCCTGCCCCAGCTCCCCCAGCCCCACGTGCCAGCATGGGGCTCGGCAGCAGCTCCAGCCCCACAAGGACAATTTGCTTCCCTCCTCCTCCTCTTCTCACCATGCTCTGCTGAGTCAGTGCCTCTCTTAAGAGGATTTATCCCGATCCTTTTAAACACCACGGGGATCTCCCTTGCCCTCCATCCCCCACACCAAATGGCGGGACGCGGTGTGACACACAGTAAAACCCAGCTCAGCAGATGGGGAAAATGCCCCAAAGCAACGAGCCGGTTAGCGGGGGGAGGTGGCCACGCACTGGGGTGCAGGGGCTCAGGGACAGGCACGTCACACTGCCAGCCAGGGGCCAGAGCCAGCCTGCAGCTTTCCCCGCGAACTCTCAGGAGCACAAAACCCCTGAGCAATGGCAACAACGCAGGGCTGGCCGGGGAAGAAGCTGCCGACTCAGGATGGAGCCCCAGGAGTGCCGCTGCTCCCTGCAAAAAATCCTCCTCCCACAAACATGGGAACAGCCATACCCAGGGCCCTGGCTTCAGAGGATGCTGCACATCTCAAGAGACACCGAGCGCGACCCTGAGCTGACGTACCGAATGTGCACCTAACGTGCTCTTCAGCCGCCATCCTTTATCATCACCATCACCGCAGCGGTCGCTGCGCTGTCATCGTACCCTGCCCAAGTCAAGCGGTTGTTATTAGCAAGGAATTGAAGCGGGGAACCACTGCCAGCTCACAGAGCAAGGAGAAAATGTTAAAAAGCCTCTCAATCGTGGTTGTAATGAATGAGGGCAGCGAATCCCCCGGGCAGGGTTACCGGCCTTCTTCCTCCCTTTCTGCTGAACTTGCTCTTCTCACTTCATGCCAGGCTATCAAGAGGTTTGGTTTGCTGAAGCTCGAGGGGTGGTGAGGTTCCTAACTTTGGCTGTGCTGTGAACATCAGAGGGCTTTCCCAGGATTCACTGGCTTCCTGACCAACCCTGACAGCACCTGCACAAGGCGGTGGACAGACAGACGTCCTTCCGCACGCCTGTGTAAGTCCCCTTCTTGTTCTACGCTCTGGGTTAAATTGTGACATAAATTTACACTCAAGTATGAACAGGTTTGAATTTCAAGAATGGAAAAGGCGCTCACTCACCAGCACGGTGCTGCCTGCGCCTTCCTAGACAGCGTGGCACGAAAATACACCTCCCTCCTGCCTCGATAAATTCCCCTGGGCTGACGAGGCTGGCTGCCGGGGTAGCGCAGACCTGAGCCCAGCTTCTCCCCAGCTCAGCTGGCAGCACGGAGCCCCGGTGGGCTCCCCACCCAGCCCAAACACCGACAGGGGCACGAACAAGCCCCTGAGCCCACCCCAACTCCCCGCTCCCCCACAGCCTCACGTCACATCTGCACTGGGAGCCCCTCCAGAGCCACCACCCATGACACGGGCCCCAGTGTGGGGAAGATGAAGCCATTTAAATACATCAGCGAGGCGAAGGTGAGCTTGGTACGCAGCTGAAGGCACCAACAGCCAAGAGAGCTGGGCTTCTCCCCCATCACCTCTCTGCCTCCCCACCAAAAGCTCACAGTAACGAGATGCTCCTACACCAGCTGAGTCACTCCTGACCCCACCAGCAGAGATGCCTTAGCTGGGCATCGGGGGGACCGGCACAGCCTCAGGAGAGGGCTGCTGGCACTGCTAAAGCCTCATGTCCGCTCTACATCAGCCACCTACAGCGATGCTACCTAACTCGACCCCAAGTCAGCCAGGTTTTCCTCCTTCCACCTGTTGCTGTTTCAAATGAAAAGAAAGAAAAGCTGCGGGAACTCTTCCCATTTTGTCCATGGAGATGGTCAGACCCTGGTGCCCACAGCTACGCCCTGTCTTCCAGAAGCAACAGCAGTAGATGCCTCCTGAGCGTGCAAGCACCAGTGGTGCTTCACATCAGCTCTCCTGGGCTCTCTCCCAGTTTTTATCACCCAACCTGCAGATCAGCCCTTCCCTGCACATCTTCCAGGCGTGCTGCCTTGGGGCTGGAGGAAAGCTCTGGGTCCAGCAGGACCAGACTTCGGTACAGTCTAACTCACAAAAGAGATTTGGCTGGGCAGTTGTAAACCCCAGACACAAATACCAAGAAAAATCAGATGCTTATTGAGATGCAATTAAATTAATAAAGAAATCAAATAATATGAGAGGACAATATGTCCCAGGATCAACCCATGAATCATTGGCAGCTGCTGTGCAACTACAGTGGAAATTATTGCCATAGCTGCGCAAGGGTTTTCACTCTGCATTTCACATCACGTGCAGAGGATACACCCAATTTTGATGCGCGTAGAGGCAAATTTCATTTCCTTCCTATATTCAAGACTGTCAGATTCATTCATTTTTTCGTTGTGCTGACTTGCGAGATATCCCCCGAAGTTCCCCCTTTGCAAACCGCACACGAAGTACGCAGCTTCCCAGCGGTCTTCAGCCAGGCTCATGCCAAGAGCCAGGCGAGCAGCTACACTGGTACGTTTTAAAATTTGGCTATTTATATTCTGCGTGAGCTTCCTCTTTCCTACTGCTGCTTCTCCGAGATGCTGATTGTGCATTCCACACGTGTTGGTTAAAAACCAGCGAAGCAAAAAGCAGCAGCAGGACGGAGCCAGTCAAGTCCCGCTCCACCACCTGCACCAACGCACGTTTCTCCCTTTGCAGACGAGGAGGCACAGGGTGGGAACAGAGCTGAGAGACACAAAACCTTGACCTTATGTACATGCTGACCCCCAAGAACAGGTTGGATGGGGCTTTGGGCAATCTGGTCTAGTGTAGGGTCTCCCTGCCCATGGCGGGGGGGTTGGAACGAGATGATCCTTGTGGTCCCTTCCAACCCAAACCATTCTATGATTCTATAAGAACGCTGCAATCTCAAGCCTGGCACTTACACCAGGATTTCCAGCAAGACAACCAAAGATGAACGTCTTCAAAATGGTCTCTAAAGAGCTCTGACAGACAAGTGCTGGTAAATATTACTGCTACTGCTCCCCACTCATCTGCTGGAGGTTTCTGCCCCTCATAGCAGAAGGGAACATGAGTCAGGCCTCGGCCAGCACAACCACAGCCCAGCACCCACATGCAATCCCTCCTTCGTCAGTGGTTCAACCTGAATAGCCGAGCACCACGGCAGAGATACAGGTGGACAGTGCCTTCTGCTTACTGTGTCGTGCTGGTAGAGGAGACGTGGTCAACAGGCCCAGGCAGCACTTTGAACAGCTGCAACAAGATTCAGGAAAGCTTTTCTGTGAAAGCACTAACTCTGAGCACGTTGATGGTTACGGCATTTGCACCTTCCACCAAATTCTTACAGAAGGGACCCGGGATCCCAGAAAGTGAGACCCAACACATTTCAAATTGGGCACCACAAAAGGGAAGACACAGAAAATGAACATCTGAGCATGATTTCTCCAGCTCGGTGTGCAATCCTGCTCCTCTCCACGCAGCAGGAAAAGGGCCTCTCGACGGAGGGGGCGCAAGGAAAAACCACATGTTTAACTTAGGGGTATCCGACGCCCAACTCTGCAGAGGCAGAGGCTTTTGCAAAAGCAGCCGTAAGTGAACTCCACAGGAGTTCATCCCTGAAACACGAAACTGGAGGTCCACACCAGATGGCTTGCCTGGTTTCAGAGACCGCCTCTTCCAACTGTAGATAGCCGCGGGCTGCGTGAGCCACAGCGAGCTCCCCGCTAGTTCAAAGCACTGGTGACTACACCAGGGAGGAATTCCTGCTCCGTGCAATAAACTCTTTTACTCTCTGGTCAATGTTCTAGTACACGGCGCAGCGTCGAACCCCACGTCTTCACAGAGAGGTTTAATAACGAGCTCTCAGACGTAGCCAAGGTTTGCGAGCCTGGAGGAAATGCTGGGGCGTGAGGGACCCCGCAGGAGCAAGGCAGAGCGCGCAGGGAATCTGCCTGCGTCTCCTCTCGCCGGCTGAAGGGAGGGGAAAACGCAAAAGCCAAACAGCAAATCAAAATATCAGCCAGGAATCTCCGTTTTAGAAAGTGTTTGAGATCAGTCACAAAGGTGGTTTTAGTACGACGGGAGCAAAGCGCAGGATTAAGCGTGAGCATGACAGCATCCCTGCACGTTACACACAGACAATTATCCAACAATTACCAGGTCTTAAGAGCTCTGGTCCCACATGCCCCTGGGTGAGCACATTGGCCTCCGAAGACACAGAATAATGAACTGTTATTGGAAAAAGGTATTAATTCCAGCACACGTGGAAGAGGCAAAACTTCTTAAAGTGCTTTTACTGATGCTCCCTGGACAACAGCTGGTTTAGAGATCAAGATGTTCGCGTTGCTCTGTTCCCTTTCAGCTGAGCTACACAAAACGCCTGTTCTACAGACTGGTGTAACACAGCACCAAGAGTTTCTTCGCACCACGGACTCCTGCTACCAGCCACCAGAGAGAAGCAGATGCTAACCCTGCCCACGGGAAGCGGGAACCTGCGCCTGTCGGGAATTAACAGTCTCGCTGGCTGAAGAGACAAGAAAAGGCAGAGCTGAGCCACAGGGACATCAGCAGGAGTTTCTTCTTGAAGCTTCGTGTTTGCACAAGTTCAAAAGGACCTGATGAAAGCTGGTAAAGCCAGAAACAGAAAGTGGAGGTTTGGGCTTTAAAATCCCCAGTCACTTCTTACAATAATCCCTTCCCACTGGCAACGGGAAACAGGCCTTTCCAAAAACGAAAGCAACCAGCTCCACCAAGGACCACGTCCTCCACAGTTGACACAAGCCCTGAGTTAACTTTCGTTTCACTCCTGGGAGCAAATCCTGAACCCACGCAATGAACAGCAGCGACTTCGGGGCTCCCTGTGTAAACTGAGGCACGCAACATCTCGTAAAAGGAAATAGGAAAAAAGCCACCCCCGTCTAGTGAAAGGAAAACAACTGCAGTTCCGTGAACCAAAGATAAAGACCGCAAAAGCAGAAGTACCCTCGGTCCTACCCATCCAAAATAAGCCCACGCAGCACAACACCCTTCCTCACGGGGACTTCCAGGCAAAAGCCCCGCGGTGGATGTTCCCCCGTGGCTCTGCCGGTCAGGATCGTCCCAACCGCTCCTCACCCTCATCGGCAGTTTCCTCCCCCTGGCCACCCTCAGTAAGGCTGCGCAGACCACCCCAAGCTGGCGAGGAAGCTACCGAATATCCCCTGCGTTCAGGGAAAGGAAAGGTGCCGGCGCTGGAGCCCGCCTACCCCGGCGACCCACAGCACGTGCTCGGATTGGCAGCCCCAGGGAGGGCAGGAGCACTCTTGCTCCCAAACACCACCCCAGCGATGACCGTGGTGGCACTGGAGTACAATGGTCTTCACTGGCCATGGGCGGGTTGATATCCTGCCATCCCTGTTCTCTCCGAGCCATGATGAGCCCCCCGCGTGGGCTTGGCTGCTGCCAGCGCCTGCCGTGGGTGCTGCTCCCTGCACAGAGATGTGAGGCAGATGGACATGTTTCCTTTGGGTTTTCGACACTCTCTGCCTTCCTCCCTGCCTGCTCAGAGCCTCTTCAGAGCTGGGCTGATTCCAACAGCCCATCAAAAAATTCCAACAATTGGGGAAACATGAAAAGAAGAGAAAAAGGGCCAGAAGCTAAACTTAAACCCATTGTGAGAAGGGGCTGGTTTTGGGAGGACACCAAGACAGTGGCGACAGCTGAGAGACTGTTCTCGCCCCATCAGCTGCTGGGCTCTGCAGCCCGGCGTTCCTGACACCCTTAGTGCTCAGGTCTCGCCCTGCTTCAGGTGTTTCAGCAGGGAAAGCTGCACCCGGCGCCACGGGGAGCCGCCCTGGGGCCGTGCATCACCCTGCACCACGCTCTCGCAAGGAGCAGGAGGGGGCACATCACCCTGTATCTGCCTCCTGTGGGGATTTTACACCTCCTCCCTCGGGGTCTGGGGCTGCCCGAGACCAACGGCAAGTCTGGCCCTGCATCCACAACCCAGAGGGGTTGGAGACAACATTCAAAGGCACCCTTCTCCAAACCTCACGGCTTAGGAAGAAGAGAAAGCAGCGGCTGGTGGATCAGTTACAAAGGCATCTTGTGACTTGCACGCAGTGAGTCAGTGGCTGGAGCGAGGATTAGGAGCTTGGTGCTTGGGTCCAGAAATGAGACAGAGCAGATACACAGGATTCCTCCCCCATTTGCTTTTGTTTTGCCTTTAAAGAAAACTAAGAGCCTTCCCACATGTAGAGACTTTTTCGCTCTTTTTATGGACTGGAAATAAAGACCTGCAAAGATGCTCTGTCTCCACCCCATCCCCACCAACCTGCAAGGGGCAGGATCGGGCCCCCTGATGCAGGGGGTGATGCAGGTTCTGGGCGATCAGCCTTGCTAGGGGGACTCCCCCGGGAAAACCAAACCACGTCTGCAACGGGCAGCGCCAGAGATGCCAGCTTAGCTCCAAACCCTCTGTTTTTCTAACACCCTTGAGAACATGAAGACCACCAGCACCTCCACCTAGACACGTGCATCCTAGGCAAAACCATGACCAAAGCAAGAGTTCCCTCGTGTTTCCTACCAGGGGATGTGCCGGGACGGGCTCCCCTCGCAGGCTGCCGAAGATCAGAAGAAAACTGAGTGCAGCAGGTTTTGCTTCCTCTCTAAGTTGATGGAAAAAAGAGCCTGCCGACACAGCACTTCTAGCTCTTGCTCCACGGTCCTTAGCTTTGTGTTTGTGATCACTTCGGCGTGCGTTTCGGCAGCATCCACGCTCAGCGCCAACGCCTGTGTGGAGTCAGGCTTGCGTACGAGGGACGCGGCTGGCCTCCGCTTACAGAGCAATGGCTCCGCTACGAGCTCGCCCAGAGCCCGGAGGGCAGGTACTGGAAGTGAAACCAGAACAACGTGACTGCTGACAACTGGTGTATATAAAAAAAAATAATCATAAACTCATACACATTGCTCTGTACCAGTAAATAAAGACTGAGTGGTTCACAGTAAGTCATTTCAGTTCAGAACAAAGGTCTGTATTTCACCAAGACGGAACAAAAATCTGCAAGAAACATAACAGAAACAAGTTCAAAAATTGATTATTTTCTGTGTGCGTACAGTAGCACTTGTAAGTCACGCGCAACATGACAGTTCACAATGCCTTGTTCAAATGCAAATTAAAACAGGGCGGGTGTCCCAAAGTCCCACCCTACCTGATCTAATGCCACCCTGCTGAAACAGGGCCCTTTCACACCAAGTTCTGTGGCAGCACGAACTGCCGTGTGTACTTGGAAAGGGATGCTCATCGGGCTGGCACTCAGAGCCGATGTATCTGGAAACCGATTGGTACGGTCATTCCTGAAACGTCAGTCATGTCTTAACACACATTAACCAGAACACACGGACTTGTTCGTTACCGCAGCTCCAGGGCAATGCTTGTCCCTTGCACGTATCAGCATCTGCAAGCTCACCTATCCCAAAAGACAAGTCTTCACACTCTCAAGAGACACAAAGCCTTGAATAAATATTCCCCTGGTCCTAGCTCATAGCCCACGTGCCAGTCCAGACAGCCAAAAGATAAATTTTAAGCAGTATCAGCTGCTCCAAAACCAGCTTCCTCCTCCTCGCACGCAGCGCACCCATGGGCACACACCTGCGGCACGAGCAAGGCACGAGGGATGTGCAGAAAGGGCAACGCGAGGATGACAGCTCCAGCAACTGCCAGGCGCAAAACACCAGCCCAGACCCAGGAGATGGCTTTCCGCCCCTCGTGCCGTGCTGAACCATCCCACCGGCCCCATGCCGATATTCCCAGGGAGTTTTGCCACACACGGTTCCCGAGCAGCCTGGATAAACTGTACGTGGCTGCCTATGCCGTAACCCACCTGCTGCACCTTGCAGAACCCGGGGAGGAAAGCAGGGAGCACTACCTTTCTGTAATTTTGAAGGTGCCCAGCCTGGGGTGGACAAACTGGAGGCTGTCCAAAAGCCATGGCCCCGTCTGGCTGCAGTCAGGCTTACAGTAACTGTGCTGGCACCCTTTGTCTCGGTTTGAACAAGGTTCATTTTGATTTAGCTCAGACACATCCTTAGCTTAGATAAGCCGAACCAAAATAAGCCCTCGTGAAATAAATGTGTCCACCCATGTGTTTACACTGCCTTACGTCAACTTACATTCCCTCCTAAAGCTGGTGCGACTCAAGTGTAGGCAAAGCTGACAAGCCCAAACCTCTTGGGTCCCCCTCCCCAAAATTCCACGGCCCCAGCCTGTGCAGAGGAGGATGCCCGGGTGGGTCCAGACACCCCCGGCCCACGCTGACCCCGGAGCAGGGCAGGCTCGGGCGCTCTCCCAGCCTGGTTCAATGGCACCACTGTGCTCCGGGGCCGGAGAGGGGCTCGTGGTGCCGGTGGCGCAGGAACAGCCTCGCCGGATGGCTCGCTCTTTGTGTGCGTGTCTGCACCAGGGTGACCCAGTAAACAGCTGAAGCAGAGAAAATGCAGGAACAATCCAGTGCGGGGAGGCAGCGAGGGGCTGCCGGTGAAAGGACGGGAGGAATAAATGCGAGCCTTTGTTCTCCGGCCGTGCCCCTCGCGCCCGACTCCCACCCCGGCCGGGATGACGTAGGACGCCTCCATTTGCTGCCAGCGTGCTTCCCGGGCTGCCCCGCGCGGGGGTCCGGGCTGTGCCCGTCTCGTCCCAGCCTGCTCCTGACACCCGCAGCCCCAGCGCGTCCCACCGCATCCCAGCTGCGGGTCTCTGGAGAAGGGCTGGGACAGATTCTGCTCTTGCATGGTCCCCCCCCCTACTTGTTCCCCTCCCTGAGGCACCTGTGGAAAGCTGGAAGGGGGAAGAGCAAGCACTTTTGCTTTGTAATCAAGAAAATCTCAGCTTGGGAGCGTTATTTAAATAGGTGTCAAGGAGGCAGGAGTCAACAAGCCGACACCTGGGGGGCCTGCTATCAGGATGCTCAGTCAACTAAGGCTGATTTCCACAGCTGAAGCAACTGAGAGCTTAAGTTTAATTGGCACCTTTGGGGAGAAAACAACTGAAAAAAAAATAAATTAAAAAATACATCCAGCTGCTGTCAAGTGCCTGAACATGCACGTGGGGAGCCCAGGCAGGGAAGTTTGGACCAGGGCCCTGCCCCAAGAACTGGGTGTGCCGGATCCTGCGCATCCAGAGGGTGAAGGGTGGCTGCGGTACGAGGAACGTGGGTGGTGGGATGAATTCCCTCCCTGGACCCTCAGCCCAGCACTTGTAGGTGTGGGTCCTGCCATGGACCGTGTCTGAGCATCAGTCAGAGCAGGACCTGCAGGTAGCCAGCCCTCTGCTAGCCAGACCCTGGGAGTGCTGGGGAGAGAGCAGGCAGCTTCACGCAGGGTTGCTCAGCCTTCCCATCCACCCCGATTCAGCACAGACTTTTGGGACCATGTTTTCTCCCACCGCTTAAGACACAGCCCTTTTCCGGTGATGGCTGATGGCGAAGGCGTGCCAGCGTGTGCAGCAGCACACCTGCGGCTGCTCGGGGACACCGGGCACTGGGATTTCAACCCGGCGCCGAGTATTTGCGGGCAAACATTCCGTCACGTTACTAGAGCTGTTTCACGGCAGGTAAAACACCACACGAGGAAGCCTGTTCCTGCTGGCCACGGCACTTGGACATGCTCCCACCCTGAGTCGTCCGCTCCTGCCACTCTGCCCGGCTCCTCCCCTGGGAACACCAGCCGCAGGTGAGCATCCCTGCGCCTCGCTCTCCCGTTTAAAAATGAGTTTGTGGGACAAACTCTGGGATACCCAAAAAGCTGATGCGTGCAACGACCGTGAGGCAGCATCAGTGCGAAGGGGGCAGAGGTGCCCTCCTTCCTCCCCCAGCTCTTTCTTTTGACACTGCCTGGGCTAAGATGGGCGAAGCCTCAAACAGCCCCATCCTCCTAGAGACAAGTTTTGCATGGAACATGCTGAAATCCATGGGAATGAGGACTGTGAGAGATGGGGTTTGTAGAATACCCTCCCCCCCCCAAGAACCACCTCAGGGAAAAAGCGTTTGTTATGACACTGGCATGAGCCATAGTTACGCTCTGAGTCACCCCCAGCACTGCGAGGGAGGGACCAGACGGGCCCGTCTTCATGCCAGTTCTCACTGTTGCAACCGGGACTGCATCTAGTAAACCGCGTCGTCTAGAAACCCAGTAATCACAGCGACAGCCACCAGCAGCGGGCATCGCCACTGCGCTGCTCAGCACGGGGATCCGGCCAAGGGGTCCCAACCAGAACGGCAGCCGGGTTTTCAATATCCACTGGAGGAAAAAAAAAAAAAAAAGAATCAAAAGCAAACAAATAGCAACATTTGGAGAAAAGCTGGGCTGCTTTAAGATGATAAACCAAATGGAGCATTAGCCTTGCTCTGAAAAGCTCTGCAGTGATCACTGGGGTTGCAGCATGGGAGGAACGAGGGTGACGCCATCAGCCCCAGTTAACACCCCCAGGTCTCCAGCACCCCCAGCTCACCGGCTCTGCTGCTGCTCCGATGCACAGAGCCAGACCTCGCTGGCAGCAGGTCACCACCTGAGACTTTGGTAAATGGCTTTTAACAAAACCCCAGGGTTTTGGCCTAAACTGGGAGGTGAGGTTCCCAACCCCCCCGGCCATACGAAGGTGCACGCTTCAGCATCCTTGTTCACTTCCCACAGCTGAGTTTTGGCCCTGCCAGTCTTGGGCAACACGCTTCACTTTGCCCAGCTTGGCTGAATGATGGTTTCCTGAAGTTAGTTCCAACTCTTAAGAAGCGAACCCAAACCAAACACATCATTTCACAGCCGAAAACGCCGGCTCGAGCAGGGAGCCTAGCACAGGGTCTCAGCTTGCAAGTCTCCATGGAGACCTGACCACCGCAAAGAGTGGGGAAAGGTTGTGTGGTTTTGCTCCATCACACAAAAAGAAGTTCTGGTAAGGTGGGTAGCGAGCCCTTTGACAAGCAGGCTTCCACAGGGGCCCTCGGCTCAGCTGCTGCTTGTTAAAGTGTGGTTCGCGGAAAGAAAAGCGGCTCCAAAAATAATGCCTCAGCATTCCAGATGAAGTTGCCTCCAATAAGTTTCCTCTCCAATCTGCTCTGTTTGCAAGTTAAACCAACTTTTTTTTCCCCTCTCCTGTAGGCTCTGAGGACTCGGCTGGTGCCTGGCAGCCGGAGCCACCTCCGTCCTGCCTCTGCTGACCCTGGGGCTCGCCAGGCAGCTGTGCCCACCACGCACCCAGCGCCCCACGAGCGGAGCAGAACACCCTTCCCCATCCCAGCGTATTCCTGCCAGCAGGGCTCATCCAAATACCAACTGGGTAATGAAAACAAACTCACTGCTGTCGAGCTACGCAAGTGAAACGGCCACACACGTGCCCCTGCGTGTGCTTAATCACCACTGACACTTGGCTGTCACGTAAGTGCTGACCCTCAGGTATGCTGGAGAGAAACTTTTGGTGGTTATCTAATGTAAAAGTGCTCCCCTACAAGAACCTGCACCAACACAGCCCAGGATCGTAACAAAAACTTTAAGAGATTATTTGCATAACATCATGAAACCAAAACAAACAAGGTCAGGTGGAGAGGGACAGGGGTGTTAGGAGCTGCCGAGCTGCCGCTTCGCTGCACGGAAGGAGACCGGTGTTTGCCCACTGCGGCCCCAACGCGGAGATTTAGGACAGGACTTTCCTGTTGCTTCTGGGAGAGCTGTTCCGGTGGTCGGAGAACAAAAGGCCCATCCACAATTCTGCAAACACCAGATTGCACGTGGGCAAAGCTACTCCTGTGCCAGCCAGGAGCGCGCCCTCGCACCCCTGTCCCTGCCTGGACCCCCTCCCCGTGTCTCCATTCAGCGGCCAACCTGCACGGCAGGGCCCCCGGGGAGCGGCTGGGATTACTCCATGGAGCTCAGCGCTCCCTCTCCCTAACGACTCCGGAGCAAAGTCCAAATGCACCTTTAGAGGAGCTCCGTGAGCCAGGCGGGCTGGGGCTGCTGGGACGTGTGGGTGAGTCCCACACGGGACAGGACTGAGACAAACCCACACCCGCGGTAGCCAAACGGCCCCATCCTTCCCTCGCCGCCAGCCCCCCCAGGCAGGCACGCTCCAGCTGCGGCCGCCATACGGCGCGATGCTCCACAGGTCTCCCTGGGCACCGAGACCCTCCTCGTAGGAGTCCACACACCAGCCTCAGCTTTCAGCCTACGGATGTTTATTGCCGCAGGATGAAGGTCCAACAGATGCCCTAGCAAACACCACCCATTTTGGACAGACCATGGGTGCTGCCCTCAGGTCTAACCCAGCACCACACGCAAGATCAGCAAATTACTCCGTGGAGGGTATGAGCCCTACAAGTTAATTCATTCTCCCCCAGGTCTAAGTGATGCTTCAAATCCCACCCCCCCCTCACCCAGACCCCACAGATGCCATGCCACCAAAGCCAGGCACAAACTCGGACCCACCGCGAGCTGTGCTGGAGCCCCTCAGCCCCCCCGCCAGCAGCTCAGCCAGCTTTGTATCCAAATCCTGCTCCTTAGCAACCACATTTTTTTCCCCCTTTCTTGCCGAGTCCGTGGGAGATGAAGAAATATTTGAGAACTGAAACAGCCCTGCTGCAAGTATATATTTAAATAAAAGGAATGTGGCCGCTTGAAAGCCAGTCACCAGGCAGCTCTGGAGATAACAGAATTAAAGGAAGTAGAAGCAGGGGATGCCCACCCTTTCAATGTGGTCTAGAGTGACCTAAATAAGCTCTCTGCTCCTTCAATTAAACATCCCTCAGGGGACAGAGCGGCCGGCAGTCAGAGCGCCGGAAAGGGTGATGGAGGAGCTGCTAGTGGTGATGCCCATCTACAGCCAGACCAACTCAGGTGGCCCCCAAACCAGGCTGTGCTCTGCCCCTAACCATGGGGTGGTCACAGCCCGTACGCCGGCTCCGGAACAGCCATGGTGGCTGAGTGAGACCCATCCCTGCAGGCACAGCCAGCCCGATGCTTTTTGCTCATGGCACCCCAAACACAGGCACACGAAGCATGGAAATGCTCTGGGACCACATTCAGTTGTCCCTGCCCAGCAATCCAACCCCGTTAGCTAGAAAATAGATGGCCATAGCGGAGCAATGGTGTGATCTGGGGGGCCTGGAGTGCCCCGAGCTGCAGCACCGGACCTCCACGTCCCCCCCATTGAAGGGAGCCCCGGGAGCAAAGCTGGGGTGTGGGGGTGCCGGGTGGCAGGTAAACAAAGATTTCAGTTTCTGGGCTGCCAGTCTAGTACAAAATCCACTAAAATCTCTGCGAGATCCCATTACCGGAGGGTTTCCCACCCGTACGGACACATGGCATGGCAACCTCTAAGTAACACGATCTGTATACAAACACATTTAGAGACCTCTCTCCAGCTTCTCTCTAACCATACCAAATAATAATAATAAAAAAATCCCTCCCACCTCTGTTATTCCCATCTGCAGCAGCTACCAACAATCAGCACCTCAGCCTGCTCCCGGCCTCACCACCGACTCCAAACCCTCCTGGAAGGGAGCCAGAAGGAAGGTCCCCATCCAAGAAATACCAACAGATGATGTTCATCTGGCAAATTGCAAGGGGTATATCAGGTTGTGCCTGGGGGAGGAGAACAGGCTGGGAGAAAAGGATCTTCTTCCAAAGGCACCATAGGAAGCTAAAAGAAAATGGCTTTTAAGAGCTATCTTTGCCCCTCCCTCGCCTCCTTCCTGGAGGTGAAGAACAAGCACTGAGCTCAAAGGCATCTGGGCTGAGCAATTCAAGTTTCTGAGGATGTGTTTAGCAACTGAAAATCTCCTAATTGTTCAGAAAACAGATAGAGCCAGAATAGCAAGGGCACAAGCTTTTTTGATATGCATCAGCCACTTGTCTAGAGGTTCAGCAATCTCAGCCTGCTGAAAGTTTCAGTCTGTGTCATCTGCAGTGGTGTTCAGGGCACTCTTGTCCAGCAAGGAGCAGGAAGAGGGCCACCAGATCCACTTTGTGGCTGCCACTAGACAGGAAGGATTGATGCTAGCTGCTGATTTGGGATAGACTGGAACTGAAAAGGTCAAAGCAAAAGGTCTGCAAAGCTGCTCCATCTGTCCCTCACTTGAGAAATTTAAATTTTCCATTCCCTGTGATTAAAATCATAGCGAGAACACTTGGCAACACGTGGCCACAAGACCTCCAGTAGGACCTCGAAGCGATGCCTGGGTGATCAATACCGTTGCTGTGGGATACAGGCAAAGGTCTGCCCTGCTGACATCCGCAGGGGCTCCGCCGAGGAGCGGAAAACGAGATCCGCGTTCCCCGCAACCAGCCCAGCAGCTTTCCAGGGATCCTCTATTCCCTGTGGGACCAGACTGCCCACCCTATAAGTAGGCATAGCTCCACCAAAACAGCCCTGTCCCGGCACAGGGGACACGCCAAGCCCGGGAAGCACAGCTCCCTTTGGCAGAGGCGGCAAGCCCAGGCTCCCGCCGCGGACCCAGGGCCCGGCAGCAGCGCTGCAGGGCTGTTAACGGGGGTTAGCAAAACACCCAAAGTCTCCGGGGGTTTTCTTATTCAAATAATCTGCCTTCTCCTCCCAGCGTGCATCTTGCAGAGTAACTCTACCCGAGGATTATAACCACACCAGGCTGCTGCCAGGACAGTTATCACAACACTGACGCTCATTTTTCTCCCTCTCTCCAGCGGCGCGCTGTAACGCCGGCAGCGCGACCCACCCGGCAGGGCTGCGAGCAACGGGGAGGCCCTCACACGGGAAGGCGCGAGAGGTTAGCGGCGCTCTGAGCATCCCAAAGCTGCTCGGGAGGCAGCGGGTCACCTTTTCTTGCCATCACTTGCAAATGGACGGTACAGAGACAGGAGGAATTTGTCTGCAAGTTGTTCAGGGCTGGGAGGAAAGCCTGGGCAGTCAGATGCTGGGACTGTCCCTGACCATTACGCAGCACAGACCTACACACAGCCCAGAGCAGAAAGCCGGGCAAAGACGGCTTCAGAGAAGGTCTGGAAGATGGTTGCGTCTCCCCACTCTGCTCAGGTGAGCAGGGACTTGCTCAGGGCCAGCGGGGGCCACGCAAAGCCACCCTCAGAACCTGTGACTTTCCCTTTGCAGCCTCCATCGCCTGAGATGCAGCCAAACCCTCTCCGGAGCTCCAGAACCTCCTCCGGCCAGGGCGCACGGGGGCTCAGATACGCCAGGCAGCCTGTCCCCTGGGGTCAGGGCAGCACGCTGCATCATCCCCGCTCTTCTCCCCGCTCCTCTTGCTCTTCCTGCCAAAAGCAGGGCCCCTCGGCCTCCCGGAGCGCGGAGGGCCGGAGAGGCTGGACTTCCTGCCAGGCATAACACGAACCAGATGATGTACTCCAAACAATGTCAGTACGCCCACCCCCAGGAGAGAGAAGCGGGGAGGGGAAAGGGGGGAAAATAAGCTGGATGGAGCTTTCATGAACTCTCCGCAGAGCTGATGAGCCCCTGCCACCAGGCCAGAGGTGAACAGATATAGCCGGAGCCTGAGATAATCCCTTCCCGGCAGTGGCTGACCAAGACTTTCAGAGGTTACAGGGTCGATGGTTTAGTGCTGGGAGAAGGAGCCATCACCCCCTGAAACGCTGACCGGCCTCTGTGGATATCGGCACGGTAACTCAAAAGGTTTTAGTGGTGATTCCCTACCTCCACCGCCCCTCTCCAGCAGGAAGCATCCAGAGCTGAGAAGCACATCTGCAGCTGGCTCTAAATCCCAGCAAAGCCAGACTTACTGACCCTTGCTGATGTTAACCCCTGCACCACCAGCCTGCAGGACGGGGTGGCTGTGTGAAAGCACCACTTCTGAACACCAAAACCTTCCTCCAGCTGAGCTTCTCCTAACACACCTCAACCAGAATCAATAGCATTCCTGGCATGCTCTAGATAATCATCCGTTACTAAGAAAAAAAGGCACAGCTCTGACTCAGATTATTTCTGCGCAGGCAACTGCCATCAACAAACAGCCGAGACTTCCAGGGGACCGGTCCCACTCTGAACCGCCCGAGGCCGAACCCAAAGAAGCACAAACATTTTGCATCCTCCAGCAAAGCCCTCCTGATGCCCGTAACCTTCCCAGAGGACGCTTTTGTGATTCAGACAAGCCTGAAGCCTTTACAAACAGCTCAGATCTAAGCAGACTCCTGCCTCCAGCAGCCAGAGTCTCAAATAAAATATCAAAAGCCCCTGGTTTTAGCAATCTGCCCCCTTTCCTGGTTGTCTTACGGCAGAGCGGGTCTCTGGTTTCTCCCAGCAGAGAGCCTGGCAGCCTGCCTGCCAGTCAATGGCACAGGGACACACAGCAAACACCCCCCCCC
>VWZZ01004507.1:1024041-1050748 GCA_013399095.1 Psophia crepitans
TGGCGCGGCGGGAGCGCCCGCAGCAGCGGGGCAGGCGCCGGGAGCCCGCAGCCGCCCCCGCCGCCGAGCAGCCTGATGTCACCGCGGGGCCGGGACGGAGCCGGCGAGGCTGCAAAACCAGGCACTGGATTTCCTGCCGCAGCCTCCGCCCGCCCGGGGGCCGGCACGGCTCGGCCCGGCCCCCACGGGGAGGAGGGGAGTGCGGGACACGGAGCCGGGGGAGGCGGCCGGGATGGGAAAAACCCCCGAGCCCACAGAAACGCGAGGCGGGAGCTGCGGGCGGCGGGGACAGGCGGCTGGCGGGGGGAGGGGGGCCCCGCGGGGAGCACTGGGATGGGGAAGGGGGGGGCGANATGGGGAAGGGGTGGGCGACGCTGGTCGGAGCCCCAGCTGGAGTGGTGAGCGCTGGGGTTTAACCAGGGAGGAGGGAGCGAAGCTGTACAGGTGACTGGCTCTGGAAGAGGCGCCCGGTATCACCGGGTGTTTGTACAGCACCTTGGTCCGGGACTCGTACACCAGCACCCCAAGCAAAAGTACTAAATTCAAGTGCACGAGTATTAACAGCACGCGGTTTTGTCTGGACAGACAAGTTCCATCTCATCGCGTGAGCTCAGCGCCCCGCCAACAGCGCTGCGTGTGCTCAGAGCCCTGCCCGGCCCTTCACCCTCCACAGCTGCACTTCAGGGGGTGACACGGTCACAGCCCCGCAGGGGCGGCAGCAATCATCCCCCCGGGAGGTTGAAGGGATGTGACCGAGGCCACGCAGCACGTCAGTGGCGGGAGCAGGGTCTGAGCCCTGCCCCCTGCCAGGCCCCCGATGCACCAGCCAAGGGGGGAGCAGGGACCAGGGCACCTGCGCTTGGTCCAGCAGGGACTCAGGGTAAGAGAAATGGGGCAGATCCTGCTTCAAAGAGGCCCTGAGCCTCCGAGACAACGCTGAAACCCTACAATATGATTTTGTTTTCAGAGGCAAACGGGCAAAAAACTGTTTGTCACTCATCATCCCCCTGCGCGGAGCACAGCACACTCTCACCCTCCCCTGGCTCTTCCCCTTCCCTCCTCACACGCTGCCGATAAACTGCATCACAGGGTCCAGGCAGTTGCTGCTGACACCACCAAAACCCAGACTTTTACGCCTCAGCTCCCTGCACAGCTGAAATAACATCAGCCTCCCAGGGCCTTCCAGCCCCACAGCTCTATTTCCGATGAGAACACGGAGCGGAGGCTCGCATGCCCAGCTCTGCCGAGGGCACCAGCAGCTCCTGCCCAGGCAGGAAAGGATTAACAAAGCTGCCAGGGATGTGATATGCTTCCAACTTGAAAGTTTACCAGGCAGGAGGATGAGCGAGGACAATGTGGGCTATTGTCCTGCTTATCTGGAACCGCAGAGGGTCAAGGGAACTTCCCGGGACACCCTGGGAAAGAGAATCCAGCCCTGCACCAGGGTCCTGTACTGCCCCAGGCAGCCCCGTACCTTCAGGGTGCTCTCTCGGGGGTGATGCAGATTTTAACACTGCCCATGGAACTGAGCCATGGCCCTGATCCCTGCCCAGGTCACCCTACAGTGCCAGTCAGGTCACTGGAGCTTCCTCCGCTGCAGAAGGGATGTGACAACGCTCTGCACAAAGGTGTCCTTAGACCCACGGGCGCGTCATGCGGAAACCGCGTGATACTGCAAGATGCGCTATAAAATGAGATCAGTCGTGTGCATCGCTTCACTCCGTACGTACAGGAATCCGAGGCAGCGCCTGGTTCTCTAGAAGAAATCGGCATTGTCTGTCTGGACTACAAGGTCTTTGGGAGGGAGACTGTGTTTTTCGTTGGTGTTTATCTCTCAGGGCAGTGAAATTATGGTCCACCACTGGAACTGCATGGTACTGGTTGAGTGCACATAATAAATAACAGCGCTACTTATTTTCAGTTGGCAAAACCCTCCAAAACCCTCCAGCAATAATAATCCTCTAAGGAAAGATGCAGCTCTGTTTGATGGGCAATTTTCACCGGTCCCTTTGGTTGACCACTAAAGATGGTTTCAGGGAGAAACACTTCTGATAATGGATAATAAATAATATAAGGCAGGAAGGCAACGGCAAGGGTTTAAAAATAGGCAGCCAGTTTCCTCTCTCCTCTCCTGGGAACCTTCTGGGTCTGAAAAGCAAAACACTCCAAGCGGGGTCAAGAGCCCAAGTTCAGGATGTTTGCTCAGCGTAGCTAACCCCAAACACTCAGCTGTCAGGGGCCAGGCTCCTGAAAACCATGAGATTCAAAACAAGTAACTTTTCTGGGCTTAGCACAGAGCCAAAAGGGAACAAGTACATCACACCCTCAGGTTTCTCCACTACAGCCTTCAAGGGCTAGAAATTGTTGAAAAATGCAATTATTTTATATGCAGAAAACGATCAATGATCAACACCTTAAAATAATAATAAGATCATTTTACATTTGGCAAACTCAACAAAAGCTTTTCACAACACACCGAGCATTTTGCATTGACGTCAGCCGCTAAATGTCCCATCGACTTCAGTGGGCGCAGGAGCAAAGACGGGCGCAGGAACCGGGTGCTGCGGGAAATCCCTTACTTTGTTTCTTTCCACCGCTCTGCAATCAGCATTGGGCTGAATAAATACAAAGCCATACAGCCAACGCTGTAGCATCCCCAGATCACAAATCTGGGCTCCTCTGCCGCAGTCTCCAGCTCGCAGGCTTCCCTGCACGGTAAACAACCCGGAGCGGGTAACAGAGGGGCTTTTGCAAACTCTGAGGCAGTTTCCTAGTTTAGCTCGATCCATTTGGGTCAGGACCCGCAGATTCAGACCTCAGTTTGTTTCTTGCTAACAGGGCTCAGCGCGGACCCCAAGTTGTCAGTCCCTGGCACATACGAGCTCGTACACGCAGCCTTTCAGCATCCCCCTCAGCTCATCCTCCAGCCCTCCCGGCGTCTGCCCTCCTTCGCTTTCATCTCACTGCTCCACTTCCAAGAAGGGCTTTCCAGCATATTTCCTACAGGACAAAACTCACAGTGACCCAGTTCCCGTGCTCTATATTGCTGGGGCTTTTTTTTCCATCAGGCCGTGGGCTGAGCGAGCGAGGCTGCCCACCCCAAAGCATCACTCAGAAACACCTTCACAGGGGTTGCTGCCTGCTGCACGGCATGGGGTGTCCTGCAAACACCCCCAGTGCTCCTGCCACCACCCCCCGGCATGCACTGGCAGCTCCTCGCAAAACCCCTGTTTTCTTTGAGCCCCAGTGGGACAGACGCAAGAGCAAAGAACTGAAAAATACTGATGTCAGCCCTGACCACAGAAAGCAAGACTCAGCCCCAGCCGCCCCTCGCGGAGCGCCCCCGGAGCATCGCACACCACCAGCTTTCCCTGTTTGACAAGCGAGTGAAGCAGGACCCGGATCAGCAGCCTCCGATGTGAACCGGGCTGTTTTATGTGGGAATTGCAACATAATCCGGAACTTTGTCCCAAGCTCTGGCACCACCTCACAAGGCTCGTCAAGTAAATCCCCGCAGTGCCCTATCTCAGGCTGCTTCCTATAAAACGGAGACGGTAACGCTTCCTTCTGTCGTAGGGGCTGGGGAGCCCGTTGCGTAGCTTTTGGTAAGGCGCTTTGGAGGAAAAGTGCTACCAACAGGACAGAATTATTAACTCAAAGTCAGGCTGTTCATTACACTTGCACTGAGTCCTAAATTAAAACTTTTTGGACATTCAGATTTTAATTTGAAAGGCTTTCTTTTCCACTGCCTAGGCACAACTGGAGGATTATTTTACAAAAAATAATAATAATAATAAACCAGTACTATCTCCTCTACTTCAGGACCAGGGGAAAAGCCTCCGAGCTTGTGTAAAAAGGGAAAACGATGTCACCGGTCCATTCGGTACAATCGGTACAGGGATGTAGCACCTTAGCAGTTGCTCCCAAAATTTGGAGACCAACAGAGCACAGCCAGCCCTCAGGCCCTCGCAGAGTCACTCCTCACTTACAAACACAACCAATGCCCCTGTTTAACCAGATTTTGGGGGTGAGCCACACACCACTTCCCACAGCTTACAGCAAGCGGGGATTTTAGGGGATTCTCCGCGGAGTATTTCAGATGCAGGGCAGTTGGATCACTCGCTTTGCCTCCGGGTTTTGGGTGTTTCTCGGGGCCGACCAGGCACTGAAACCCTTTGTGCTGGCAGGGAGGAAGGCTGACTCAGGCTCTCCTGCACTTCGTGCCCCTTCTGCCGCTGGCACCTGTTCCCCAGCGGCAGCACCCCCCGCTCCCCGCGGCCCCCCACGGGCAGCTACCGATTGAGAACCGGGTTAATTCAGGAACACAGCTCTCCGCCAGCCTCTCTAAAGCATGCCAGATGCCTAACACAGCAAGGCAAGCTCCTCATTATTGTCAGTTCCTCTGCTAGGAAGCACACAAAATCCCCGGGCAATTAGGATCTAAAAGTCTCCATCCAGCTATTCTGTGTTTCATTTCCTGCAGCCCCTGTGCACAGCTGGGCTACAGCATCTCCCGCCGAGACTGCCGGCTCCTGAGGCTCGGCAGTGGCGATGTAATTATGCCCCAAGCCTTGGAGGCTCGAGAGCTTGCAGGAATATTTCTCCTCGATCCTACTTCTTATGCCATCCACTTGGCCATAGTACATGAGCATCTTCCGTCAGGGCAGCAAGAGACATCACAAACCTTTGTTTTTCAAGCCTGCTGAACTCTAAAAACTCAGCAGAACAAGGCCAGCACGGGGGGGCGGGGGTATCAAGCCACTTTCTGAGAAAGGATTGACCACAGCACGCTTTGTGCGGGCATTTCTGGGGAGAGGCGCCTTGATTCCCTCGCAGCAAAGTGCCACACGGCCGTTTACAGTGAAAAAAAAATACTCAGAAAAATATAACGACTAACATTAAAAGATGCCCAGAAAGCCAAAGACAACAAGGTCCACCTTGTGCAAAAGCACCTTACAGCATTTTGCAGGGCACTGATGGCAGGGGGATGCAGCAAAACAAGCACAAAAGCTTGCCCGCAGCTTGCCGTTCCGGGAGGAACATAAACCACCCGGCGAGTTCTGTTACAGACCATCCCCGCACGGAGAAGGAGCTGCAGCTGCAGGTCGCAGCGTTTTCCTTCTCCACGCGCGTCTCCGCCACCGTCAGCGGCTCTGCCCCGAGCGCGGGGTTCAGCAGGCATCAAACTGCTGAGGCCTGACACGCTGCAGACCCGCCAGAGCTCCTCTGGTAAAGACTATTATTTCTTGAGCTGTTTGTCTTTAAAAGCAGCTTTTATCTCCCTATCACCTTTCTGCCAGAACGTTTCAGTCAGCTCTTTTAACCAACACCACCTAAGGTGCCTGTAACCAAAAGAAAAAACAGGAAAAACATTTTTCTGCGTTGCTTAGCGATCGGCGTACGAGGAGTTCGAGCCTCCCAGGTGCTCAGTTGTTGTGATTTCCATCCCTGCTTGCACGCGTCCTCTGCCTAACAGTTGGGATGAGAAAAATCGCTGGCAGGAACGAGGAGAAAGGTTATGAAGCCACAAAAATTGGCAGGGAGAGACGGGAATGGGTGTGGTCCCTGAAGATAGGAGAAACTCCTTTCTGAAATCAAACCAGCCCTTCTCATCCACCAGAAAAATAAATGAGCCGGTGAGATTTCATTATACAGAGGAAACGTATCTGCGATCACTGACGCTGGGCAAGGTCCAGTGCTGGCACTTTCATTGGCAAAGCGCCCCGAGCCTCGCAGGGTCCCCCAACAAGCTGGAGTCACTTTTCCGCAGCCAGCGCAGCACCCCGAGCCCCCCGCTTCCCGAAGGGCGCCGGCCCCCGCTCTGCCCAGACACGGAGCAGCCAGGGGCTCCGCAGATGCACGAAGCGAAGTCAGTGCGCCTCCCAACCCCATCGCTTCGCCAAAGAAACTCAACCCATCAAGGACTTTACCAGGCGTAACTTACTCCCCTCATTACACCCTTCGGCGAGGGAGGTTACGTGTTGGGTTCTCGGGCACACAGCGGTTCCTCCCTCCAGCACCTCTGCACCGTGCTGCTGGGGCCGGACTGGGAGCGCTAGCTCAATTCAAAACGCTGCTCTGTTAAATATGCAAAATATATACTGCAACAACCAGCCGGTGACAGCCTACGGAACGGGGCAGCGTCACCCGCTGTGACGGCTTTGGGACGCTCGTGTCTTTGCTTGTGGAGCGCTGAGCAGCCCCATCCCCCCCGAACGCCCTTTCAGCCGAGCGCAGCCCCTTCCACAGGAGCCGGACAGCAGCAAGCGCTCCATGGCCAGGGTGGAAAAAGAACAGCACCACGTTCTGGCTCTGCTCACCTCTCAAAAACACATCCAAGGGCAGGCAGCACATTTTTCCACCAACGACAACCAGCCAAAATGACACATTTAGCTGAATCGTGTAAAAGGAGACTCTCGGAAACAAGAGGCTCTGGCAACCGATTAACAGAAAAATCCCAGTGGGTGACAAAGAAACTTTGCTGGGCAGAGCGCCTGTCCTCATCACCAGCTCCTACGCCGGCACAGTCCCCAGCCATGCCCTCACCGGTGCCTTCCCTGGCCCACGCAGGTGGGCTGCAGCCACAAAGGCGACACGTACACCCGCATCGCCTGGGCCAGGAGGACAGACAGACAGACAACTCAGGCCTCTGGGTCCCACTCTCTGGCCAGGGCAGCGGGAGGGCAGCTTTATTCTGGCTGTCATCCCACTGGCTCTCCTCCTGGGCTAGAGAAGGTGGAGATGGACTCACCCCGGCTCCTCCGCCTGGGTGATGGGTCCTACCAGCACGTACGGAACATCGCTGAGCACCTGCACTCGCGTTATAGCTGGGGACGTGCTCTAACCCCACGCTGCTTTTCTCCCTGGGGACAGGGATGCAGGTTTGCATCCCTGTGACTACTGCAGCTGATGGAAACGCTGCCCCAGCACACTCAGACTCAGCTCCCTGAACCTGATCAGCACCATACACTCCCCTATCACTGGAACGACGTGTCTGAACACACGCCGGAGAGGGAACGGGGCCACGAAGCTGCTAACAAGTCCAAGAGAAAAGTGATGCCACAGCACAAGCACAGGGAAGCACAGAGAGCTGATATGCTGCAACAAGATTAAATTATACCCAAAGCTCAGTTTAAATGTGTGACCCAAGCAGGCTGCAAGATGCCAGGCTGCGGCACCAAGCTCATCTCAAGAGCTACAGCTAGGAAGATAAAACAGATTCACAGGTAGCGTGGGTTTAGCGCAGAGAGCTAGCCCACATAGGAACCAGGTGGAACAGAATTAAATGCCAGATCCTGGAAATAAGTGAAGCAACAGTAAGGTGCACCACTCACACAACGTCAATACCACAAGTAAATAACTGAGGTTACTTAAAATAAGACATCCAGTTAAACAGGAACAAAGGCCCTTAATGGGGGATATGGAAAAGGATGTTCCAACAATGGTCCTGCATCTCCTTCAGCCGCACAAACGTCAGGGAAAGCATACATCAAAACCCGGATGCGTCGGAAAGCCGCCGTGAAAGCTGCAGGAAAGCTGACTTGATCTGAAGTGAGAAGTGAAACCTTGGAGCCAGGCTCCGTCGGAGCAAAGAGCTGACGTGATTGAAAGTGAACAGCCGAGAGAGGAGCCAGAGGGCCCGGAGCAGCCGCGGGGACAAGGGAGAGGAGCTGCAGCAGGAGAGACGTCCAGCAGCCGGACCAGCATTGGCGCACCCGGGTGCTAGCTGACACCGGGCGGCCCCCACCATATCATTTGGGCCATATTCGCCTCAGTCTGGGCTGGGACACAGTGAGTGGATGTGAAAATATTCTGCTTCCACAGCCTGAGCACACACTTACTGGTGTCGGCCACGTGAGAGCCAGGAAACCAGGCTGGCAAGAGCTGGAAAGGGAAAGTTTCATTGTCCAGCCCTGAGCCGGGTATCGCAGAGATGAAACAAACACTCACAGGGGCTAAAAAGTCAATTAAGAATTGTAAAAGTCTTTTAATATTCCCAGGTATTGTTAGACCCTCAGACAAAGGATGTTTTAAAAAAAAAATCATTTTCCCTTCAGTAATTACTATTTAAAAGGTTTCCGCTCCACATTGTTTCAGCAGGGGAAGTTACTCCAGGGCCCCTCTCAATGGCCAGCAAAACTCTTTTTGTTGTGGGCTTTTGGCATGGAGGAGCAGAGCTCTTCCAAACAATACTGTACGCCCGCGGCCGAGGGCCAGATTTATCTCTCGGTTACAGTGGCACAAATACCAACAAACTCATCGAGCGCTGAGTCACACCGTGGCGCTGAGTCCGGCCGCGGCGCCGCTGACCATCCTTTCTACCTTCGGTTCCATGATTTATGCTGTTTTTCCTTCAAGTCTTGGCTCCGGGGACCACGTTGAATGCTGAAGAATTTCAGTTTTCATTAAAATCAAAAGGTCATCCCATGAGCACTGAAACTACTTGTGTTGTTTCCTATGGTTTTGTGTCTCGAGACGGTCTTTGGTGCCTAAAAATGTATGAACTGAGAAAGAAAATGTTTTTGTGGTTAAAGTGTTTATAAGAAGCATCTCCCACGTGGATTTTCTGGTGTCTAGTAATACATGAACTATGCTACAGATGTTTTGGGGCATTTACAAGATTCTTTTCCTCCTCTCAACCGTCTCATTTCATCATATTTGCACAGACTTAATTATCAGCGAGCCCTCGGCCAAATTTGCATGATGCAGGCCAGCAGGTTCAGAAGTTGTTCGGGGAGAGAGGACACAGGCAGACAGACACCATTAGCCTCATTCTGGTCGGAAATTGGATCTCAAGAATTTTCTGGCTCCCCGAGTTGCAGGGAAAAAAGCTACAAAACATGACCCGAGCATTTGGAGGAGGGTCAGGGACCAGACGGCGAGTGAAACAAGCTGCTCCCCCAGGGTCTCATCCAGCTTCAGCAAGACTTTCTGCAGCACTGAGGCAGCATCCCGCCCCCAACGAGCTGCTCCCACCTCCAGCTCTGGTGGCACAGAAAGGATGGGCTGATTAATCCCTTCCTCAGCAGCCAACGTTGTTGCAGGTCAATTTTATTTTTTTTTTTTAAATCTCAAAAGCAAACACTACGTACGTACGTATCGATGGTTAATTGCCCCGCAGCTATTCGCAACGCGCTGATAAGGAGCAGTGTCAGCGTTTCCATTACACGCGGGTGCGCAACGCGGCAGCGCGCAGGTGCAACGCCAGCCGGGGGCATTGCAAAAGCCAAACGCCTGGAGAACTTCCCTTTCCCCCTTCCTCGCCCAGGGCCCATCGGAGATTCACCACCTATTGCAAAGCTCTGCTCCGGAGCGGGTTCTCAGCGAGAGGGCCGGGGCTGTGGGCACGTTTAGCTGCCCAGGACCCCTGGAAATTGAGGTTTGCTGTAGGTCTCGGATGGAGTCTGGTGTGACAAGCGGGATGGTCAGCAGCAGCCACAGCCCCGATGCTTGGAGACAGCGTCCTGCCTCATCCTGACCCCACAATAACTGGGGATGGCTGGGGCCAGTTTCCAGCAAGGGCTGTGGGTGCAGAGGGACCGAGCCCTGTGCAGCGGGAAAAGGTGGAGCTGTGCCTGGTAGCTTGTCCGCCTCCTCCCCTGTATTTCCCCCATCCCTCTACCAAATGGAAAGGGAAATCCAGGATTTTCAGCTGCTTTTGATTCCCTTTTGCTCCGAACACAGCAGGGTGGGAAGGGATTAGTCTCCATTTCCTGGCTCCAGCCAGCTCAGGCGGGACCCCCCCGTTCAGGGGCTCCCCGACCCACGACCACGACGCTGCCAGATCCCGCATCGCTGCAACAGCTGTCTCCATCCTGCCTCCCCCAGCCTCGGTGCATCTCCCCAGAGCCCCCCGACATGCCTCCCAGCTGCTGCGGTCGGTCAGCCCGGAGTCTGGCACCGCAAACTGCATTTTCCCTCCTTCCTCTCTCGGTCGCAGTTTCTAACTTGTGCCTAATTTCCAGCACAGGCGGTAGAAGTGCTGGGGAGAGTACTGCCATGAAAGAAAAGCGCCCCAGACTCTCAGCGCAACGCACATCGGAGCCCAAAGGGAGAAGGAAAACATGACATAAAGGGGTTATTTTTAAGGTAGGGTTTTTTTGGGTGCTATTTCCTGGCAGGCA
Organism: Psophia crepitans; assembly: GCA_013399095.1. NCBI lineage: Eukaryota > Metazoa > Chordata > Aves > Gruiformes > Psophiidae > Psophia > Psophia crepitans. The sequence goes on from VWZZ01004507.1 coordinate 1,034,166, forward strand.
GGAGAGCAAGCCCCCTTGTCTCAGGCCACCAGCGCTACTGGGGGTGCTGCTCTGCATTTGCTGCCCTGTCGCCAACATCACAGGCAGACGCTACCGAGACTGTCACGCTGCTCATCCCAAACAGCAACTCGACATCTCCGAGACAAGGGCCTGGATCCTGCCGGCTGTTCTCCGGAGCCCCAAACTGCAAAGGCAGATGGCAGCTGTCAGCAGGATGGGATCGGGGATTCCCCGCTCCCAGAGGGAGCAAAGACCCGAGGTGCCCAGCACACCCAAGCATGGCCCCAGCACGAGCCCAGAAAAGCCAGGAGAGGAGGTAGGACACAGGGCAGAGGGGATGCCAGTATGAGTCTGCACATCACGTAACACAAGAAAATCAACAAATCAGCCCTTGGATGCAAACAGCCCTTGGGGTTTGTAACACCAAGGCTTCGCTTTAAGATAGAGAAAGTTTCTTACCATAGAGGCACAGAGCAGGACGAGCATCTGAGATGCTGCTCACAACCAGCGCTGGCGTGGAGGTAACGCCTGAAAGCCCCCACCGCAGACCACAGCACCGGGGAGCGCGCTGCCTCTCCAGACAGCGTGCGTGATGCCGTGCACATGACTCCAGGAGCCGGGAAGTAAAAATACCAAATGTCACAAGTTCTGGCCAAACCGAACCACCAGCCCGCCTGGCCCATTACGTTACAGCATTGTCATATGACAGAGCAACAGCCCCGTCGCAGGGCAGGCAGGTCTGCTGAGAGCCATCTCTCGGGGTGGGATGGAGCCAGTCCCTTCAGCAGTGTTAACAGAAAAGCAACGCAATTAAAGCACTCCGGGTTCAGGATCGACAGAGCCAACGCCGAGCTGCACCGGGCTGTCCTGCCCTACTTGGGCCGTGCTGTTTTATCACCTCGCACTGGAACCAAGGATGCTGTTTGCATTAAAGTGGCACTCAACATCCAGCACAGTGGCCAAATCAAGCCGTTTCAGGACAGGGCTCCTGGCAGGGTAGTTCCTTTGCGTTGTTTGAAGCTCGCACGGCTAAACTGAGCCCTATCTGAACACAGCAGCAGTGCCTATCTGTGGTCGGCAATGCTTAAATAAAAGAACATTGCTGTCCTGCATGGGGACACCAGTGAGGGTCAGGGGATCCACCGATGTCACGGCTTGGCTTTGGAGAGGTGCTGAGAGCCCCGACGCACGGTGGTGCTGACCAAGAGGCAGCCATGCAGCGACTGTATGCCGACCCGAGGACGCTTCAACAACACCACGGACCGCAAAAGCAGAGCGTATGTCAGCAAGACGTGGTGCCACCGGCACCTGCGGCAGCAGCCACATCCAAAGGCAGGTAGGGTCCAGCTCGATGCATCTCACTGCACGTGAAGCGCACGCAGAGCGCACCTCTGCTTTGGTATTGCCACTTTCTGCTGCCTCGGCTGCAGCACAGCCCCGCCAAAACATGGGGCAAAGAAACAGGGCCAGCTCAGACAGTCCCTGGATGGGAGATGCCCAGGGCGACATCCACACTCTGCTGTCACATCTGTGGCTGTGAATAGGGCGAAAGCTTCGTTTCCCCTGTGTTTGCAGCTGGCACGCTCCAAATCAAGTGGCTGTATCGATGGCAGCCTCATCCCTGGGCCAGCCCTGCTGCAGGATGCGGCACGGGAAGCCGGGCAGAGGAGGGATGGGGCCACACTGGCAGGCAGGAGACACCCGCACCCACCAGCTCACGGTCTCTGCTGAGGGAGGGCAAGGTAGCCAGGGCCAGCGTGCCCCTGCGCTCTTGCAAAGGCCCCGAGAGGGCATCGCGACCCGCCTGTGGTTGCCTGCAACGTGCCAAACCAGTCAGTAAACCAGACTCGCCTGATCTGAGCGCACGCGGGCACCGAGCCGCACCGGCAGCCCTGGCGGCACGCTCCCGCGACAGCTGCTTCTGCGGGCGCTGCTCTAAGCCCCGATGCAAAGTGACAGATGACAGCAAATTGTTATCGACGGGCCCTTACTGAATCGAACTGTCAGAAGGCAGCTGCTCCGCTGCCCGCTGCCGATCTGCCGTTCATGGGGGTGCCCGGCCCCAGGGGGCAGGGACGGAGCCAACTACCGCCAGCAGCACGTGGGCACCGGGACCCGACGGTGCATTCTGGGCAGTGCCCGGAGCTGTGAAAAACGCTGTGCTGAGTTCGAGGGTCCCTCTGGCATCATCAGGATGAAAAATGAGAGCAGAGAGCGAGAAAGCCAGAAGCACAGAGATCCCATTTCACTTAGGAAAGGGAAAGCGCAGGAGGCAGAGCCTGTACCTCGCGGAGACACGTCTACAGAATAAAAGCTGCAAGGTGAGCAAGCTCTTACATCGCCCTCAGATTTCAGGTGGAGAAGCTGGTGCTAAAGGATGGGAAGGAAGAGCAAAGCAATGGAGAAAGGCTCTAGGATGTCACCTTGAACATCAATTCATGTCCTTAGCTAGAAATAGGTCGTAATCCCACCAAAATTGGTGGGTTCGCCTTGATTCACACGGGTAGAGGATGTGGCACGCAGTATTTTACCTGATTTTCTTTGCAGTTTCTGCTCTACAGCTAGCGCTGGCAAACACAGATCCAGCCAGGCCACTTATAAAAACATATTGAAAGCAGATCGATTGAACAATTACTGGAAATGTCAGCTCCTTCTGCACTTGCAGCACATGGAGAATTAGCATTGCTTTAATTGCCCCAGTAAGTCCATCAGGGCAGCGGCGAGAGCCGGTGAGCACCCAGTGCTGCGGCACACGCAAGGCAGCTGCCTGCAGACGCCGCTGGTGTGACCAAGCCCGACCTGCCGGCTCCGCGTGGGCCAAGCGCGGACGCTTGGTGAGGGCCACGCACCTCAAAATCCGCAGCTGGGACTTCCCAGAGGCAATCGCCTGCGGGCAGTGAGCCGAAGGGAACAGCAATCAGCGACCCTTTCCCCACCCCTTTAAGCCAGCGTAAATGCTCAGCTATTGCACCAACCATCCCTCTCTGAAGCGTCACCACGGGCTGGAAACAGGGACTGCCACCACCCCAAAAGCTCCCAGGACAGCCACTCTGCTGCCAGCCAGCCAAAGGCGCGTGCAGGAGCACTCATCGCCTCGCACGCGCACATTCGCAGCTCACGAGGCAGCGGGTCGGTACCCTCCCCAGGATGGATCGAACCGGCACAGAGGTACGGACGTGGCGCAGGGTTTACGCACGCGGCCCCAGGCGGCTGCGGCAGCACCCACAGCACTACTGCAGGAGCCACGGACAGGCTTGAGGATGACCCGCCAACAAGGTGTTGGGTGGGCTCCACCCTCAGCATTGCTGGGGCAGTTCCCAGAAATCCCAAGACTTTCCAGCATGCTCCTGGATTTCTGTCCTTGCAGATGAGAATTCAACCCAGGAGACTTTTTCCAGAGTTTCTATTTTCCTCCAAAGAAACCAAGTGACGATTGGCCCAGGGGAAAAGGAGAGTTTGGCCAAGAGCAGGGATGGAGGAATTTGTTGTTTTTGACTGTAGCTGTGGTCAGGAAACAGTCCCAGCGCTCATTTTCAGCTCCTCCCTCTTGATAAAATCTACCATACACAGGCAGAGCCGAAGAAACAGCCTTTGATATAAACACAGCAGCGTTTGATGCATCGCAGGGCCGTTTGCAGCTATCGCTTCACCCCAACGCTTGGCACACGGCTTCAACCTACGACTGTCACAAGCACCGAACCCCCGGCCCCGCTCGGCTCTCGGTTACAGCCTTTCCGCCCCCGACGTGCGCGGGCTGGCAGAGCCACACCGAGGGAGCGGAGGGATGCTGCGGGGGCTGCAGGAGATGCTGAGGACTATCTCGGCAGGGCTCAGTTGCCAGCAAACGTTCACCAGCTGGTCAAGAGGACTTCACACCCTGCAACCCACCCCGCTGACCAACTCACCCCATTGCCCAAAGGCGTCCCCTGCATCTGTGCCCCGTGTGCACCCCAAGAGGGAGCTGAGCCACACGGACCCAGCGTGGGGGAAGCACCTATCCCTCAGCCTCGGGGATTCATCCTTCCGAGTGTGGTGAGGAAGGAGCATTTCCAGCCCCTTTACAGTACTATGAACAGGACAGCCGTCATCCCTGCGGTGGGACACGACCCTTGGGTGTCAGACTACAGCCTGAGCCCGGCTCTGGTGCCCATTGACTAAGCAGATCCCTTCAGCCCTTGGTGCGTGGGAGTAACGCCATTCCCACCCACTCCCAGGAGGATTCATTAGTTGCCTTTTACGCAGCACTCCAAGGTGATACCACTGCTGCAGACAGCAACAAAGAAGCTGGAAATTAGTGGCTCATTACTGCTGATCTGAAAGTTTTTCTTCTGTGTGCCAGAGGACAACATTTCACCCGAGATACCCAGGTCGCAGGCAGCTAAAACACTTAAAGCTCAACTGAACGAGTTCTCGAATGCGGCAGGGAATAAGCCTCTGCTCCAGCAAACCTGGGAACTGATCGTTTGTTCCCATCTCCAGCTCCTCTGAGCCCAGTTCTAAGGTCAAACTAAGCTTTTATCTTCTCCTGTATGCCAGTACGCTGGGAAAAAAGTATTATTAGAGAAATAAATTAGCATGTGAAATGTAATTTAACTAATTAGCCCACTGGAGTGGAAAATATTTGCTAACCACTTTGAAGTCAAACCGACTGCACTTATTCGGATGTCAGAGAGGAGAAGGGAAGGAGGCAAAGATGAGGAGACCGCCAGGACAGGCTCCAGGGGATACCAGTGCCTAAGCAGGACACAGAATTTCACCTGATCCTTTCTCTTTTCTTCTCACTCTGCAGAGCTGCATTAACTGCCGGACTGGGACAGAGCTGTGCTGCAAGGGACCAAAGCCTGGGCTGCCCTCCCCTCTGACTGCCATTTACTGGACATTGCAACAGGGGTATTTCCCAGCGATTTTCACCCTGACACAGGGCTGGGTCAGCTGCATGGCATCAACCTGGGACACCCAACCGCGAGCGGCCCGACCCGTCGGGTCCCATCGCACTGGGACCGTGCGAGACGGGCGCGGGCAGCAGCACCCACCACCGCAGGATGTCCGCCCGCTGGTCCCTCCCAGTCCCGGGGGCTCCCACTCACAGGGAGAGGATATTGCTAATTAAGCTGACAAAACAGCATGCCATAAAGGTCCATCACGTTAGGGAACTGCCCGACATGCCACAAAAAAGCCGTTATATCGCTTGCAACAGGCCGTTCATCGATTTCCCCACTTCCCAGATATAGAAACCGTTGCTCTTTTATTAGCAAACCTTTGGAAATCCCTACCCATAATAGCAAGGGAAATTTCACAACTGCTGCGGCTGAATTGTGAAAGGGAGGGATTGACAGCCCCACGGAAAGCTAGCAAGGGAGACAGAAACGAGAGCGGCCCCTGCCCAACACGAACCACCACGCTGGCGTGTTGCTCTGGTTCCAGCTGCCCCCCCGACCACGGGCACGAGCAGCCCACCCCTCTCCATCACCTCTGACAGTCTGCTGCTGGCCGGTGAAACGCTCCCCCAGGAGCCCCCTCCATGCTGGGGCAGAGCAGTTTTCCTGAAAAACAGGAGTTTGAGACATCGACCCAACCGAGCCTCTGTCCCGAGGGAAGGGGCTTGAGCCGGGGGCATTGCCTGGCTCCCCTGCTCCTTTTCTGAGGCCAAAGCCCCGCTCCCCCGGGAGCCCACCCTGGCAGGGGCCAGCGGTGTGTCCAGTGAGGGGATCTGCAGCGTGAGGAGAGGCCGTTTTCCAAGCCAGGCCTTCCCACAGCTACGGTCCGACTGGTGATGGAGACTGACAGGGAAGAGCTCAGCTGAGGTTATTTCCACCCTGTGCCTTGCGCGAGTGGGAGATCGGGGCAGAGCGATGGCAGAATTTGTCCCTCAGGGAGGGCAGAGACCTGACGACAACCCGGCTGTCCCAGCGGGCACACACACACCAGTGACCAGATGCTCCGGTGGCCGCGTCCGGCGCAGGTGCCGACGGGAATCAGGGGCGCAGGAGAGCACGGCTCTGCTCCCGCAGCTTTCGGCTTCGTCCCACACCTCCTGCCTGGGTCTCGGGTGCTGCTGCACTCTCCTCCTCCCACCGCTACCCTCCCATTCCTCACGGTCACATCCTACCTCCTCTGCCATCGTCCCTTTGCTGCCGCAGGAGCCTGCTCCGCACGGAAACCCCCACTCAGGGGATGGAAAAGACTCGTCCGACTCCTCACCCACAAACCCAAGCAGGGTCCTGATCACAGGAAGGTCTCTGAGCGCTCTGGGAGCGGGCTGGCTCTGACATGGAACATGGCACATGGCGCCGCTCCTCCGGTGATGGTACCGGCCGTGCGGAGGGGAGAGCGGGGAGGGCTCCCCGCGGGGGCTGCAGGGCGTTTTGGGAAGAGGGGAGCGCGCTGACGGGGTGCCATGCTCCTTTGGCAAAGGGCAGGGAGGTGGCGCTGGGTCACCAGCTCAGCCGCAGAGATGCTCCTGCCGACCCGGAGCAGCTCTGCAAAGGGCAGCAGGGCTGGGGGCAGGGGGTCTCCCTTCCCGTGAGGCTCATTTGGTTCACCCTCTCCCCTCCCTGCCTCCTGCAGGTCTCCTGGAGCGCTCCCGCACACGCAGCGGGTCAGGGAGGCAGCGCTGGGTCGGGGCCAGCCCACTGCAGCACAGGCAGGGTGCCCTGGTTGTTTAGCCCATTCCCTGGTTCAATCAGTTCCCCCAGCTCCTACTAGAGCTTCCTTTGGGTGCAAGCATCCAAAGGTCCCCAGGTAACGTGTCTACTACGCTCTTCCCAACCTCCCTGTGCCAGTTCCAAGAAGAAAGGCAATCCATCAGCCTGAAAGTCCTGAAACAGAGGGGGGAATGCCAACACTGCTCCCTCCGCCGTGCCCACGCAGACTGGCGGCAGCGACGGCGGGGAGATGAGCAGGTACTCGCACACGAGTGGGCGTGAGACACCAAACCCTGCCTGGCTGGGGGAAATCTTTCAGCTGTGAAAGAGGAGTTTCCCCATCGCTCCACAGACAGAATTGCTGCTCGGGATTTCCCCGCTGGCTTTTCCCCGCTGGCCTGTGCTTTGCAGCAGAGGGAGGTGCCAGCTCCGCGGGGGCTCAGGAGCCACTATGCCCCCGCTTTCCAGGAGAGGGAAATGGAAGGAGCATCCTCAGCCTTGAGGCACCAGTACATGAGCTGGGAGAGGCAGAGCGGTCCCTAATCTGCCTCCTGCTCACGGGTGTTGCCAGTCAATGCTCACCCTGAGGGCCCCATCCTGCTGTGCCCAGTGCAGGAGGGGGCAGGGGATGGAAGCAGCCACAGAGCCCTGAGCTGGGACAGGTGATCACGGCCAGGAAACACCCACGGTACACACGCAGAGCCTCAGTTTAAGTGGAAATGGGGATGCTGGAGACCGTGCTCCCAGCCTGACCTCATGGCAGTTCGAGTTTCCACAGGAAAGCACCAACCCTGTCCACCTGCACAACGGAGCTACTGCCCCAGCCAGGACCCGAGGGCTGGGGACTCCCTGATGTGCCAGATTAGTGACCAGTGCCTGACCGTGACACAGGTTCCAGGACTGGTCGTGACCCAGCATCCACCAAGGGGTTAGTGGGACTCATTAAAAAACCAACCAACCAACCAACCAAAATCCCCTCTAACACAGCGCAAAATCCCCTCAAAAATCAAATTTTCTTTTCTGCAGTAAAACCAGGAATAAGATTAGCAAGCAGAGGTCATTTCCAAGCAACCCCAGCCAGGGCATCCCCCATGCCCTGTCCCAGGTGAGCACCATCTCCAGCTCAGGCTTCCTCCTCCGCAGAGAGGGAAGCCTCCACCTCTGTCGGGCAAACCCTGAGGATCCCCCGTGCCGCACCACAGGCCGCAGGGAAATCCAGCGCCAGACTGCACCGCCGAGCAGGAACGGATACCGCGCAGCCTGGGCTTTGAGCGATCTGCTGCTTAAAAATCAGGCTAAATGAGAATCAAGAATCCAGATGCCGGTTCACCCACCTCATCCCAGGCTCCAGCCACCTCCCAGCGCCCGGCCGCCCTCCCTCCTGCCCACGCATGCTGCGGGAGGCACCTGCGCTTTCGGGGCGCGTCTCCCACCCTCGGCACACCCCGCCAGCTCTGCAGTGTCCGTCACAGGTACCCTCATTAGAGCACCAACACCCAGCAAAGCCCTGGGGTGTTTCTAAATATAGGAGGGTCCCTGCGGAGACACTTGCAGGCTGCTGAGCTGGTGCTGGGGCTTTCAGCCCCTGCTGAGATCCAATATATCACCCTGCAGGAAAGTCCTCCCTCCTCCAAGGGAAGCAAGCTCATTTCCATACCACCACTTCACCTCTAAACACACAGATAGTGTGGAAGAGAAGGTAACATTAAGTGTGACATATTGTCTGCCATCAAGAAAATAAGGATTTAAGGCTCCTGCAGTGCCAGCACAAACACTGAACATGCACAGCAAGAACACGGGCTTTTCCCTGCTCCAAAATCCAAGGAAGTTTTGCCTCAGATTTTAACAGCACCCGGATCACACCCAAACCCTCGCGCCGGTGGGACACTGCCCGCTCACCAGCTCCAAAAGCATCACCCCTGTTTTGGGTTCTCGAGCAGCTTTATCACAGGGTTCCTTCTCGCACAGTCAGGTTTGTGGTGTGTTTCTGCAAGGTGACAAGAGGAGCACCGACCAGGATCCCCCTGACCCGAGCACATCGGGAAACCTCAGCCTCAGCACTGCAGCCAACACCGATTTTTGTATCGCGGACCAAACCCTGCGTTTGGGTGCAGCTGCAGCACGGCAGCTGAGCGAGAGGGCAGGATTGATGCCCACATGGATGGCAGGACCGGGCAGGGCGGTCACCAAGGTACATGGAGGCAGAGTCGAGCTCTGCAGCCCATCGCTGCCTCCCAGGTTTTCACACCCATCAGCCACCCCAGGGCAGCGGAGCCAGGACACACACAGTAAACGCTCCCTTTGCGCTGAGCAACACCAAGTCTTCTTCTGTACAGGAAGGCTTCCCCTCCCTCCCAAACTCCTTTCATTCTGGTGCCCTGGATTCAGCGAGTGCAAGACATGACCTGCCTCAAAATACACGGCTTCAGAGAGGAAACAGTCACAAACGGAGGCGGTGCCAGCTCCTGGCACCTTTAACTTTGCCAGAAGTTCGCCACCCCCGGATAGCGCCGGGGTGGGGTCACAGCACCTCTCTGCCCCTTGCACACCCACCGCGTCCCTGGAACCGAAATGGGGCTGGTGGCTCGCTTGCCTTCTACTTACATCGTCATCCTGCACGCTCAGGGGGATATCCAACATGCACATCTGCACAGGCTGCACCAGCGCCTTCTGCACGTTGAACAAAGGTTTTGCCTCCATCTTCCCGGGGATGGAGGGGCTGCTCATTCTCTCTCTCTGCCGCTCCTCTTCCAGGAGCAGGTCCAGCGCAGGCAGCGGAACAGATTGGAGATCTCTCCCTGCTCAATTTTGTCAGCACATCTTGCCAACAGCTGCTGCTTCTGCTGCTCTACGAGGTCTTATTTCCTTCCTTACAAATCAAAGGGCTGCGAGGAACTGCACCAAGAGGCTGTGTGTGCGCGTGTGTGAGCAAGTGCGCCTGTGTGTGTGCGTGCGTGTGTGTAGCTGGCGATGCTCCCGAGGTCGACGAAACAGCCCTTCGCAAGCATGCCACGGCACGCTGCCTTCCCCCAGCCTCTCCTTTCTTTCAGGGCAATCTCGGTGCTGGCTCCGGCTGTTGCTCTGCACTGGCGTGAGGTTTTCAGCCTCATCTACATGCGTGGCACTCACAGCCCCCGTGCATTGTCTCAGAGACACAACAGGTCCTGCCTGCTGTTGATTTCTGATTATGATCAAACCGCCTCTGCAGCAGCTACAGCGTTTCCCTCTGGCTGCTGTGGCAGGCAAACAAGCAGGGCTGGAAGGATGGGAGGGTGTGAGACGGAGAGCGTGAATGATCGGAGCTGGAGCCTCCCCCTTTCTTTCCCTCTCTTCTCCCATCCCTGCGTTCCATTGTCGGAGGCAGTTTCAGCTCAACGCCTTCCTGTACTCCAAGGAACACAGTGAGGCTTAAATAACATCCAGAGCGTGCCGGGGAACCTTGTGGCACTGGAAATGCAGAGTGGCACTAAAAGGCGGTGAATATTGGCGATCCTTTCGTTGGCAGGTCAATCCTACGCAGAAAGTTTTGCCCAGGTGAGCATGGCACCGGCTGCCCTCTCCGCAAGAGACAGCCCGTGGCTCCAACACTGAGTTTTGCTGAGGGAATATGGTACAAAATGGGGTGGTTTTGCTACAAAGAGCCTCTTCCTACAGAATCTGCACCAACAGTAGCAGTAGGATGAGAGCGCTGACATGGAGCAGCACGTATAGCACCTGATGCAGCACGTATCGCAGATGTCATTGCTCAAATAAATACGAGTAAACCCGGGGCCAGGTCCGTGAGCATCTTCTCACCCTCATCAGCTGCAGAGACCAGGCTTAACCGGGGGAAGCACCCAGGGAGTCTCTCTCCAGGGAGGGCAGCAGCAGAGGAGAGCATCAGTTTGGTGAGTCCACCCAGTGAGCGGAGTCACTGGGGCCGGGAGGTACCCAACAGAGGGGCCAAGCCAAAAAAAAGTCCCCATTGCCCTCAAACTAACGCAAGTTTATGTCCTCACAGCTGCCCTTCTTGCTGGGCCCAGCAGGGACGACAAAGAGGGTGAACAGACCCTGCTCCAGGCAGGCATTTTTGGGTGGTTTCCCACGCCGGCAAGCACCAGCGGGTCCCGCTTTGGGGCTGCATCCAGGGCGGTGCAGCCCTGTCCCGGCTTTCCCAAACCTGGCCGCTGCCCGAGGCCACAAGCCTGGCTCAAGGCACGCCTGGGTTCCAGCACAGTGCCGAGGAGCCCTGCCGAGCTGGGCATTCCTGCAGCCTTAGGTAAGCTGGGCTTGGCAAGCCCCGCTCAGCGCCCAGCCAGCACCGGCCCCGCTCCCTCCTGGCCTCCCCGGCGGGGCTGAGTCATTCGCACAGGAGCCAGAGCCGGCCGAGACGCCGGGGTTAGATGGGTCTCACGCACACGGACCCTTCGCGCCGCTCGCAGTCAGAGCCGGGCACCCTCCCAGCGCGCTGGGGCAGAGCGTGGGACTGCAGCGGGCTCCAGCCCTTCGTTCCCAGGAGAAACACAAGGGTGAGAAAACCAGTGTTTGCACGCTGCGGGAATGGGAGCGAATGGACAAGCCTGGAACAAGACCAGACAGGGATAAATCCCCCATAGAGAAGCTTTAACTGGAAATTAGGCAGCACGGCTGAGATGAGCAGCAGCACAGGATGCAGAGGGCAGCACTGCAGCGGCCCCGGGAACGGCCTCATGGGGGAGGAGGGACAGGAGATCACAGCTACAGCCCATGGACACCGCAGTATTTCCAGGGCCATCTCCCAACTCTGGCCAACAGCATTCTGGTAACTATCTGGCTCTTTTCAGGGCAGAGAGGTAGTGCCACAGCCCAGGGAACACCGTGGCGTGGCCAGTCACCACCCCTCTACGTACATGATGTCTTCTTGGTGACTCAGTACAACGTGCGTGCCCACGGAGGACAGTCCCACGTTTCACACTGCCATCACCGGCAAAGCAATTTGCCCCCAGCATGGGCAGCACCCACAGCCCTGGTTCCAGCAAAGGTGATTCAAGCCCATGCTCAGCCCCAGCTGAGGTTACTCACCTCCCCGCAACAACAGGTCAGCAGAGCACAGCTTTCCATTAACAACTTTCCAGTAACGAGCTGGGTTTGGCCAGCCAGGATCACACCTTCCAGTGGGCTTTCAAACTCAAGTGCCAAAGTCTCCAAGGGCTACTATCCCCAGGAACCCGCTTATCAACCTGCCCAGCAGCTCACATTTCCCACGGGAACAAGAGCCTCCGCAAAGGCGGTGTGGAGGTGGAGGAGTCCCATCATCTGCGGGTCCCTGATGGGACACCAGAGCTGCTGTGCATGGACGGCTTCAGCCAAAAGTAACCAGCCAGGTGGTGTGGGCATTTGCACAGTCCCAGAGACGGCGTGAAACCTTCCCCTCCTCGCCAGGGGCCCCCTCGTGCACATCCACCCACCAGTCTCTCCAGACACCTGCATAAGTCACTGGGGAACGTAACGGTCCTCCAACAGAAACCTGCAAAGGGGGGTTGAACAATTTTCTTTTGGGAGATTTTCAGCAGAAGTACAAGGCAAAGATTCCCCTGGCATCAAACCAGCCCAGACAGGACGATCCTACGTGGATTTTTGAACGACAGCCTCATCCTACTCCTCCTCCAGTCTGGCTGGTACGAGTGGAAACAGTGCCACAATCCCAAATGCTCCAGCAACAGCAGCTGAGCACCTTAAACATACCACCACACCGGTAACAGAAGAGCCATCCCCACAGGCACGGGACTGACTCCCTGCTGGAGCCCGGCGGCAGCAGCGCCAGCCCAAGGAGCAGGGAAACCCTGCAAGGGGTGGAGGAAAAATCTCCTCCTGCTCTCACCTTACCCCAGTGGCCACTTCTGGCAGACAGGGAAGCCCCAGCACAGTCACTGATACTTCCCCATTTCATTTTGCACTGGAGCTTTATTGTTTCCTGCAGATCCAGCCAAGCAGATAAAGCCTGTCATGAGACCTCACTGCTTAGCAACGATTACTTGGAAAAACACTGTTTTCCAGTAACAGTCTGCAGGGCAAATTAAATAGTGATCCCTATGCCTGATGCATCCTGCTCCCAACTGCTCCACTGCTGCCCTGGGGAGAGACTGACTCTTGCACTGGGAAGTGCATCTGTTCCTTAAGGTCTGAACAGCCTCCGCTACCCTGCAAGAACATCGGTTTGGGCACACCGTGATGGGCCACAACTGCATCTCTGCAGAGGTGGATGCAGGTTTCAGTGACAAACTCATGCACAGGAGGATCTAGTGCCCAGCACCGCTGGGATCGCTCCGAGAACCGGTGACCAACCTCTCCTACCACGTTGGTAATTCCTTACCCAAGCGACTCGGGTTGGAGATGAGGAGACATTTCCTCTCTGAAAGGGTGGTCAGGCATTGGAACGGGTTGCCCAGGGAGGTGGGGGAGTCACCATCCCTGGGGTGTTTAAGGACAGGTTGGATGTGGTACTTAGGGACAGGGTTTAGTGGGGAATAGGTGGTGGGGTGACAGTTGGACTAGATAATCCTGGAGGTCTCTTCCAACCTTGATGATTCTGTGATTCTATGACAAAGGCCCACCTAAGGAAGGCTGACTCCAATGCTTGATGCAGTCAAGCATCAAAGACTTCCCCAAAATTAAAGAAATCCCACAGAAATAACAATAGTGAGTTTGTTTTTCAAAGGAAATTACAACTCCGCATATTGCCCGCAAGCCCACAGACCGCTGCACCCTGCACGAGAACGCTCTGCTCGAAGAGAAATGACACACAACTGACCGGTTTATTTTCACTGTACGATGCTGACAGAAAGGCAGAGAGGAAACAAAGCAGCGTGACGAGTGAAAGGCAAGTGGAAAATCCCAACAGCTCTTCCCCTTTGATACTTATCGGTAATAGAAAGAGGAAATCTGCTTTCGAAAACACAGAAAGCCCAACCTGATGGCATCCCTCTGAAGAAACCTGGCATTTACAGAAAGCCTACGGGTAGATTTAGAGAGGCAGATGCAGGCGCAGACGCGAAGGCGGATGCCTGGGGGACTTCAGGGGACCACGAGCAGGTGGGATACCTGGGTCTCAGTGAAAATCAAAGGCACCTTGGTACCTAAGCTCATGGGCGCTTCTGTATATCCCGTTTGAAATCTGTCTTGTCCCAAACGAGTGATGACAACACACCCTGTCGATTTGTGTCAGCACCCTTTGTTAGGTATTTATATGAAGAAGCCGCCCTTGTTCCCCCAAAGTTACTCCTGGTAAGAGCCACAGCCCGTGCTGCACCTCACGCCTCTGGAAAGCCCGACTGGCATTCAGCATCCCGAGCCGAATAAATTCCCGTGCTCCCCCGAATAGACACGTACGCAAAATTAATTCACAATCAAGTCCGCGCGAAGCACGAGATGGCCTTTTAATAGGTGCAGAGCAGCAATTACCAAGGCAAAGTGAAAGCCAGCAAGCATTTAGGGGGAGGGTGGGGGAAAACCAATTAGTTTTCTTGGGATTCCTCCACACATTTGCCACTTGAGGGATTTTAATTGTCACGCTCCCCTGGGGGCTGAGTACGAGCCCTGGGAGCCACCATGTCCCGGTGGGGAGGGAATGGGGCCGCTTCCCCACAGCCTCCCCCTCCCTGCTCCCGTGATGCGGCTGTGCTGGACCGATCTCCATGGAGACGGTCACTGCAGCAACGGAGACCAGAGGTGCAGCTCACGGGGCTGCGGGAGGATGCAAAGGAGAGCGAGGACCACCTCTCCCCCACAGGAAAGGGACTGTCAGGTACCCACATGCCTCCTTTCTGCTTCTGAGACTGTTTCCCTGCGTCAGCAGGATAAAAGGGCTCTGCTGCTTGCAATTCAGCTGCCTCATCCCGGGCTGAAAGCGCTTTACCCTGTTGAAATCAGTCCCACGGGAGCTGGTAATATCGAGCTGTCACAGTGGGTACGGCATCGGGAGGGAGCCGAGCTCCAGGCTGTCATGGCAACAGTTTATTGAGTTTCTGTAAGAGCCCAGAGATGGGGACGGAGCCCAGGCCAGGGGCACTAATGCAGCACCCCCAGGTGCTGATGGCTGGGGGGCCCAGGGTGGGCAGCGCTGCTCAAGGAGGGGAACCCGCTGCTCCCGTCACGATGCTGGCCACCGCGTGACTGCTTGTGCACAGGGTGGAGAAGGACCCCGCATCCCTGGGCGGGTGTCACAGAACATCCCGCCCCGAGTGGCACCAGCGCCCTGCACCAGGACACTGCGGGAGGACAAGGAGGATGACGGTCACCACGTAACTCCCTGCACTTTAGAGCTGCCCCCGCCACCCCTTCCTCATTCACTCCAAAACTAACCCCCATTTCCCACTAGGCTGCATCCTTTTAATGACACCTCCCTGGTGTCCCCACCCCACGAGCACCACGTTGAGCTGCCGGAGAGACCTGGGCGCAGCTGTAATGCAGGGAAATCCCTGGCACAGGCCCTGCACACGTTCTGTGCGTGTATTGCTGGGATGACTGTGTTCACGCACTGGTGCCCCGCTTCCCAGGCTGGGCACGCACGGCAGGCTCAGGAGCTGGGGGCTGCAGAGGTACCAGTGGGGGAGGATGCCACGAACTGCCACGTGCCCATCAGAGCTGTTCCCTGCTGGCTCCAAACACAGGAAAAGCCCCATCATCCCTCAAAACATCTGCCTGTCAGGGGACCAGGGCCAGGAGTAAGCCCCCAAATGCCAGCATGCCCTGGCTCCTGCAGGGCCAGCTCCGGACCATGCCCTGGCAGCACAGCCAGACACCTCGCCGGGACTCGGGCAGGCACGGTGCGGGGCACCGCAGAGCTCAGCTGTCCCCATGCCGACCCGGCAGCACGACTACGCGCTTCCCACTGCAAACAAAGTCTTTGCTGGAGAAGAGGAAGGTGCCGGGGGAAAACAGCGAGCTGAGGGTACGGGCAAGCCATGACAATCCCCGCTGTTACCAATTACAGTTTCTCTGCAAGGGTTTATTCCACCTGCCAACCAGGGCAGAGCAGCAGCCGTCTGCGGTGAGACGCCCGGCTGGCAGCAGGGCCAGGGCACCTCCCCGGGCGTACGTCCGCACGCAAACAGCGGGCACACAGATGCGATGTGCAGCACAACACGTTACCCGAGGCGTTTGCCAGAGCATCCACTAACTCACCCGCCTGGCTGAGCCTCCAGCCCCGGGCAGGGCTGTTCCCTTCAGCGCATTGTCCAGGGCGTAGCTGAAGTTTAAACAAACCCACAGGAGGGGGTTCCTGCCCCCCCAGCCCTGGAGCCTGCTCTCGCCCGCAGGACACCACGCCGTGGAGTCTACAACGGTATCAGCTCCTTGTGCATACTTTAGCCGACATCACATGTGGCCAAGAGGTTATCTGCCGATCCACATCACCGCTCCGTGTCACTTGGCAGACAACGAACCGCAGGCTCAGAGAGATAACAGATACGGCCGTGGGAGGTCAGGACTTTCCAGCCCTAGGCGCTAAGCAAAAGGCTCTCCCGATCCCCCCCCTCATGCTTGCTCTGCAGGCCAGGGGCTTTACAGAGGTTTCCACCCTGTGCAGTCCCTTCTCCACTCGCTTGCGTTAGCCATGGGGATGGGAAACACTCGTTACACGGCCGGATTGCTGAAGCAGGTTGACTTTCCTGGAAGTTTCCTTCAGGGCTCCCGTTCAGCTGCTTCCCCACCCTCCCGTTACAACAGCGAAGGGTTCGACGTTGCTTCCTCCGCTGCAAGAGGAGCTGATGCTTTTTGCAGACCTCTCCCAAGAGGGATGGCCCCAGACCAGGCAGGGAGAGGCACTTCAGCCTGCACCCCCTCCTGCAGGGGGGTGAGGGAGGCAAGGACACAGCAGGGTGGGACCGACCAAGCCCCCAGGCTGTCAGATTGGGTGGACACAGTCCAGGGAGCACAGAGGCCCTTCCCTGACCCCCCCGAGGGCTGCGGCTGCACCTCAGC
>VWZZ01004507.1:1059026-1117893 GCA_013399095.1 Psophia crepitans
CTCTCCAGACGCGCCCGCTGCCTGCTGTTTACCCACTCTGTTTGGGTGCCCCCCCTCCCGCCCCCCCGGGAGGTGGGTGCTGTGGGGAACAGGATCCGTGGGAAAGCACCTTGCAGGCTGCGCCAGGGAGCGCGCGGCGGGTCCGGAGGGTTTTGGCACAGCGCTGCTGTGCGAGCTATAAATAGGAGAAGAGCTTCAGGGCAGAGAAAAGGGTCATTTGCTGGGTGAGATCCCCACCGCTGCCAAGCTCTCCCCAGCAAGACGCCTCTAACGAGGCGAGCCCGGCACCCTGCCGCGGCGGGGCTGCGCAGCCAGTGTGCGAACACCCATCCCCGTCTGCCTCGTCTCTGCTCAACCCCACACCCCAAACAGGGCCGTGGAGGGACCCAGGGAAGATGCTGCTGGAGGTGTCGGTGCACAGTCGGTGTGCTGGAGCGTGAGAGCGGAGGCTGAGCGGAGCGGGGTTGCCCTGGAAACAGAGAGGCTGCATGTGAAAGGCTCCAGTACCCCCGGTTTATATTTATGAGGCCGATGACATGTGCCATTGCAGAATGATGTCAGGAGAAGCAGGAGCTGAGGGAAGGCCGTGTCACCCACCATGGCCGAGTGCATCCAGACGGTGCAATACTTCTTGCTTGGGGTGCAGAGCCAGTCACCACGCTCCTGGGGACCCCGGGACACACAGCCGGCACCCACACAAGTGCCACGGTGCCAAACAGCCCCCTGCCCCAGGAGCCACCGAGCGGGAAGAACCGATTTTGCCAGGGTCGCAGTGGGAACCGGCGATGAGGCACAGCCCATCGTACCTGGCTGTCCCCCTCCTCCGCGGCTCCAGGTCAGCAGAGCCAGCAGCTCTGGATGGGGAACGTGGCCAGGAAAGGAAAAGGTGCTGCCAGGGCTTTTGTGCTGGCACTAGATGCTGCTACAGAGCAACATCATTCTAATTATGGTAACGGTGTCAGTGCTGAACAGTGGGAAAAACACACACTTCAAAAGGTCTAGAGCTATGTCGTTTGCTGCTGGCAAGAGTCACTATCAAAAAAAAACCCCAAACCCCAGGATTAAGCACTTCTAAAAAGTAATTTGTACTCATCAGAATTGCCTTAAATTAGCTAAAGGTTCAGCAGGGGGGAGGTGGGCATACAAGCAGCAAAGGTTTCTGGTTAAAACTGCCTTTCTATTCATATGGCTTTATACTAGTTTTACATGAAACAGCGACATTTGGTGGATCTATGTTTAATCTAAATATAGCCCAAGAAAAGCCAAGTCAGTGCAGCATTACTCTTACACTCAGGGAAAGCAGGAGTCGGGTGGGTAGGCGGACATTTAAAAGTCACCCCAAGGCGTTTTGCGAGCAATGCGTTCCTAAATTATTTGATTGTGTGCACCTGCATCTGGATCGGAACTGCAGGACTGGGGAGTCAGCGTGAGCGAAGTGCAACCCACTCCTGTAAATTCCCTCCCTGGTTCCTGCTGTCCCCAAAAGCGCCCGTCACTGTCACCCCACCTGGAGAGCAGTTGCTGCTCTCTGCGTGTTTCACCCCTGGGGATCCCACGGGGACCTGCCGGGGCAGGAAGGTGAAGCAGCGCAGGGGGGATTCAAGTGAGAAAACAGCAACCTTGGTGCTCAGAGCTGCCCTCTGGGTTTAGAGCAAATCCCCCCTGAGAAAGAAACTCATTCTGGGTATCTCACGTTCACTAGTGAGCAACCAAGACTAGTCCCTGCGTGGACACAGAACAGCCAGCCCCTTCCTTGGAAAGGCGCAGGCTGAGCAGGTGAGACAAAGTGGAACCAGCCATTCTGGCAGGGAGCTCACGGCCCTCCAGCTCCTTTCCACCACCGCGCTGCTTTTGCTGCGTTAAGCCAGCCCGATGCACACGGCTATTCCTCGAGCTGGTTTTGTGCAGGGAACGTGTATGTGATGTTCTTACCCTTCCTCATCCGTGCCTGCTCGAAGACCATCTCATTTCCATGCTCCCCAGCCCTCACACAGAGAAGGTCAGACTGGGCCAGTCCTTTCACAGCTAGCGCTGCGTATCGAAGTGGTTCAGAATGACGTTTCTGGTCACTGCTGTTGGGCACCACCACCCGTGGGAGGGCTGAGGGAAATCCAAATAGGAGTGAGAAAGAGTGCTAGTCTGGCTTACTGGAAACTATTCTTGTCCTGTCAGTGAGAAGAACAAAAGGATCACAGCCTGGCCCCACCTAGGATCATATTTAGTGTTGGAACTTTCTGTTTCTTGCCCTCCACCCCCACCCCCCCAGAGGTTTTCCCCCTGGGGATGAATGCACCATGCAAGTCACCAGCCGGGACAAGGAAAGAAAAAGCTCGTCAGATGGGTTCTTAAATTAGATGGACAATGAATGATGAGTCTGTTCCAGCTGAGCAGAAAGGGACGGATGGAACAAGGGGCCCTTGGGAAGGCAACAAGCTTCTGATCTGAGGCTTGGTTAAGGACAAACAGCGCTTGAGTCAGAAATACCTTGAAAGCATGATCAGATCCTCAGGCAGAGTAAACTGGCTGGTGATTTATTTACCTGTGGTGACTGACTTTTCATGCAGTACTGCATGCATGTTTCCAAGCCCAAATTCCCTTGGCACAAGGACACGAGACAGTGGCGTCCCCTGTGGCGAGTAGAGGAAGACCTCGCATGCAATAGTGCCAGGCTGCTGCCTTGCTACCGCGTGCCTCAGTTTCCCCACTGAGCAAAGGATGTCGGTGGGGAATTCAGATCAGAAAGTAGGTCCTCGTGAAGCTCCCGCACTGCCCACAAGTCTCAGGCTGTACAATCCAAACAAGAGAAGGAAAGCTTGCTGCTGGTGTTGGGGGAAGGGAATTAATCAGCAGGAGATGACCCCAGAAGTCCAGGCTTTCATTAATTAGAGGAGGGCACGAGCTGATTCAGGGAGCATCTCCCACACTGCACTGGGGAGCGTGTTCCTGCAGTCACATTCTTCTGCTCCCTGGAGACACAGGGAGTTTCTAGGTACTGCTTCAAATCACAGCCCTGTCGAGCAGAACTGTGTCAGGTAATACGTGACACGAGACTTTTCCCTGGGGAGAAGCTGCGGGCCTGCCAGGCAGATAAACATGTTTGGCACCGCACAAATCAGGTTATTACTGCGTCAATCACAGGGGCCTGGATTCTGCCAAAAGGCAGCTAGGAAGCAGAGCCAGAGACCAAGCCTTTGGCAGACGGTTTTCAGAAGGGGTACCCCAGAAACACAGACCACCCTCTATCACCCATCATTTGTGCCGGAGAACTTCCTCCCATGGTGGATTTAGTATGGGCTATGAATATCTGCACAGGAATTCAAGTCATTTAGTATGGCAGAATGAAGCCCAATGGCTGCAAACACAGACCAATTTAGAGCAGGATTAAGGCGTAAGGGGAATTAGCCACTGGCACAGCTGATCTATGGATTTGTGGCCACTGTATCACTTTATGCTTTTATTGGATGTGAATGCTTTCCTAAGAGATCTAGCCCAGCCCAGCCACGTATTGTGAGCTTGATACTGACATCGAGGGATAAAATTATCTAGCGTGTCCTGTACAGAGCAGACTAAACAGTTCCTTCTGAGTTGTAAAAGAATCCATATGCATATATATAGCCAGTGGCATAACGAGACCTTAGTTTCAGTCATGGTCTTTGGACATAACTGTTTTACAAAATATACAGTATTAATTCTGGGCTTGGTGGGAATATGCCTGTTTGGAAATATTTGGATAAGGATGTTTCTTCACCCTTTTGACTTAGATGATGCACCTGGTTACCAAACATAGATGTCTTCACCAGAGATTCAGTTCTGGATTGGTTATGTAGAGGGGTGACTTCCTCCAGCCCCGCAGCACTAAGAACAGTCTGGAGAAAATGTAAGGTAGCCCTTTGCTGGGTAAAGCATCAATCAACAGACCAAGCTGCCAGCAGGGCTTTGGGGCTGGAGGTATTTTGTGTACCTTTTCTGTACTATGGGTACCATGAAAGCTGTTCTAATTAGTCTTCTGGAAGATGAAATGCCCACAATGACACTGGCAAGTGCCGTTTTCAGCCTGCTCACACAGGACTGACATGGCTCGTTAAGTCATCTGCAAGCAGTGGTGGGGCCTTTGAATACTCGATACGTTGCCATACAGCAATTTTCTCACGTGACGCGAAGCAAGAACAGTCAGGCACCTCTTCCCTATTTTCTCTCTCTCTCTGCTAAATGAGCTTTTTTTCTTGTCCTTTTTTTAAAAATAAAAAACCCCAGACAAGTGTTCCCTTAGAAGCACTCAGCTTAGCCCTTTCACCCCTGCTCCTCCTCTCCGCGCTGTACAGCACTGCCGTTCTCTGCCGCTCCCTGTGGTCTCTCTCCCTGCTCACATTAAACGTGCGTGGCACAGACTCGCCGCCCTTTGGTGGCACGCCTGGGGAGGTAACGGAGAAGATCGTTAGTGGCAGACGCGCTGCGGCAAGGGAGATGGCACATGAACCTCCGTGCTGTGACCGCAGTTGACAATTCTGCAAGCCGTGGTTGCTCCCCTGGGATCCACCCCCCCCCCAGCCTGTTCACCCCAGTGAGCTGTCAGGATTTAAAGGCTGCAAAATGCCTGGTTCAGCTTCTCATCACATTCATGCAAACCAAAAGTTAACCCCAGCCTACTCCCAGCTCTAGACTGAACTCACACTTTCACTAGAGCATTTCATTATAAAATGAAATCACCCTGTTTGCTGGAAATGCATCGGCTCTCTCTGTCAGTTCCAGCAGCTTCTAGCCAATTTATTTCACAGAGCTCAGAAAAGTTGGAAAGGACTGAAGCAATGGATAGGAACATGAACCTCTCAATACCAGATTTTCTGTGTTGGAAAAGATGACATGATCTACAGAGACATGTGAACCAGGGAAAAGGTTCAGAGCACATCTGTGATTGAAATAAACTCATCAAAGTTCAGTCTGGGGCTGAGCTGTGCCAGTTCTGTCTAAAACTCGGGTCTCCAAAGCACAGACTGGAATTTGGAAGATAACTGCTATATGAATTCACACTATTTGTCCTGTCAGACCAGGGTTCTTACTGGCAACGGCTGGCACCAGCTCTCTGCTGAGAAGGTTCAAGAAATCCTGCTGCACGCTAATCAGGGATAACTTGCTCCAAACACAAGTTTCCTCATGATCCCGATAAAGGGGTGTGAGCTTAAATCACAATGCATGAAAATTTATTGCCCTGCAAAATTATCTTTTTTTTCTTTTTTAAGTCGTCTTTCATAAAAGTGTAGGTCTTCTCCTCCACAGGAATGTCAAACACCATTTTGATCTTGCTAAGTTTCTGCTAGGCCACAGGAAAACACTCAGGCAAAGGCATCTGCAGCCTTGCTATAGGACAGCCTTGCATTTGGTACCTGGCCTTTGGCACGGTCAGTTGTGTGCTGCAGTCTCGAGTGAGATGCTTGTATTTACAAAAATAAGGAACCTAGAAACTTTTTCATTCTCACCCCCACTTTGACTGGTGCTTCTGAAATGCATCAAGACTCCTGTTCTCCAGAGAAACTATCCACATATTCCTTCCTCAGTTTGTTCACACTGGGAACAAAAATTCATGATGGGACATGTTCTGTGCGAGCTAATATTCAGTGGGTTAGTTTGTGTGGAGGACATCTCTGCAGGAATCAGATGGTCAATCTTGTACCTCTTTGTAGTTCTTATCCAATGTGGAAAAAGATATGAGATGAATTTCAGGGCACTTTGGCTTCCTGTCATCCCATAAATACTCTGGAGAAAGCACCTTGGAGGGTTTGAGGGAGAGGAAGCACCCATTGAGATGCCTTTCTTCCTGCCAGGCTGCCATGATCCCATTGGCTTTGTCCTTCAGCATGGTCATGTGGCAAGTCTTGGTGAACTCAGGCTTTCTTGACCAGCCCTCCAAACATGGCCTCTCTGCAGCAGAAGTCCCCTTCTCCAACAGGAATGTAGACTGCTGAAGAGCTCGTCCTCTTATAATGAAACTGGCTTCGAGGGACTTTGAAATAGCCAGGGTGTATGGCTGCTACCACATCACCCAGGGTCTCAGGCCCCCACGCATTGTAGAACACTGTGTCAATGTCCAGGCAGAAGAGATAGTCCACTTCCTGATGGCTCGTCTCTGCTACTTGCTTGTTTATGGCCTCCACCCTGTGCACAGAGATCTCCTGCCAGCTGGAGTATTTCTTGATGGGGATGATGACAAACCTTCATCCAGGCTGCAGACGGACATTGGGAATTGTCTCAGGCTTGTCAGTGAAGATACAGTAATTCACCCGATAGCCTTTCAGGAAGTGTTCCTCTGCTGACTCCAAGAAGCGTTCCACAAACCTTGTGTATCTGTGCAGACCCAACACGTGAACAGCACAGCAGATTCATGCTGGGTTATGAAGGGTACTTTAATGAACGGAGGAAGAAAAAGGATGAAGAGTGTTGACTAGCTATTGGTGCAGGGATGCCTACACCACACATGCAACAGGTATATATAGTATATATGTATGTATATATATATGTATGTATAGTGGAGGACAAGGAATGAGTGGATTGTCCCTACTTTGACCAACCAACCACTTATCTAGAGCTCTAATTCCCAAGGCACATGCTATTTCTTCAAAAATACCTTGGGTGCTGAGCCTGTTATCTTGTAGGCTTGTATAATTATGGACACAATACATGGGCATAAGAGTCTACCACAGATGGGGACATATTTCAGCTCTGCTGAAGACAAGAAAAGCCAAAATGATCTTTCCACAGAGGAAGTCCATCAACCCAAGAACTGCACCCACTGAGTGGTACACTTACTTCCCAGTGGCAAAGGCTGTCACCCCTACGGTGAG
Organism: Psophia crepitans; assembly: GCA_013399095.1. Taxonomy (NCBI): domain Eukaryota; kingdom Metazoa; phylum Chordata; class Aves; order Gruiformes; family Psophiidae; genus Psophia; species Psophia crepitans. Next base: position 1,065,863 of record VWZZ01004507.1, read on the forward strand.
ATTCAGGGGCCTGGAGGCACTGCTGAGGTTCCTTCCCAGATGATGGGGGCCAACCATGGTGCAGCTGTCAGCACACCCCGACACCTGAAGGAAAAGAAGGGCAATGTTAATGGCATAGAACCGTTCCTGCCTTTTGGTTTCAAGGCCAGTAAATCGGAAAGAAACACTAAAAAGGCAGCTAGAAGAAGAATGTGTATCAGCATTCACTCATCATGGATGGTATTATCTTCAGATCTTTTTCCCTGCTCTTATTTAAGGTTACCAAGCACGGACATTTGAGTTCCTGGGATGAAATTAAGCGCTGTTTGACGAATTGACAAAACCCTGAGGATCTACTAAAATCTCATTTAAGCTCATAGGGCTTTTCTGCTGAGGAGAGTTTAATGATCACTGAACTCACAGAACGAGAAGCTATGCATATTCGCTATCAGTCAGATGCAGATTGCTACATACAGATTGAAACACAAGCAATAATATGAAAATTACTATAAAAATGTACCCCATTAAAACACAGCTTGCGGCATGACAGTTTATTTTTCAGTATTTATATATAGTTTTAACACATTCAGATATAATTTAACATTCTTTATGTGAGTCAGCATTCAAATGTGTAATGGAGTTAGAAAAAAATCCTTAATGTCCTGCGTGGGTAGTGGAAATACTGAATATACATGCAGCAGGGGCTGATTATGCCCTGTTACAGCTGCACGATGCTATTTCAACCTTCTTTGTCTTCAGGGTTTCTTCCTTACCTTTTCGATTTTAAAGCAAGACGTCACTTCTGATGTGTCATTTACCCTAGCCCGCTCACATCCACTGCCGACCACGATCTGTAGCGCTCTGCTAATGAAGTTTGTCAGGCACGGCACAGGGCTGCGCTGGGAGGCTGGAGCCGTCTCCCATCTGACGCGCTCCCAAGGCAACAGCAGCACAAAACCCAAAGCAAGGGACCCGCGGGGAGCAGCTGGATGGCTGAGGCAGCGGTGGGCTTTCAACCCACATCTACGACTTCTAGTCTGAGTGGATATGAGAACAATTTCACTCCCTCTTATAGTAACGCAGATGATTAAAAGATTAAACAGGAAGAATAATTTGGTTTGTAGACAATGTATTAACTGAGCTGTTCTCTTTCTGGGTTAATTATCCGGTTCTGGAGGAGGAGAAAGAGAGAGAGACGGAAACCTGCGAGTTTGTTTTTCTAAGCAGGGCTCTCCATTTTATTTTAAAGGGCTGCACTGAGTTTCCCAATGACTCATTTCCATGGTGCGTCCTCTCAGCGTGTCCTATTGAGCTCCCTTCAGAAGACATAAAGCACCAAGTGCTATGTGATTCTCTCCTCATTTAGTCCAGAACATACTAGCTGATTTCGCACATTAATTTATTCCAGAGAGAAATGTTCAGGCCTAGCACATCCTGTTGAAACAGCGGGGGGGAAAAAGCTATGTACTAACAGGGTGTGTTTACTAACATGCAAAAGAATGGTGGCTGCTGAAGGTGAACTGCTAGAGATAAGAGTCAGGTCACAGGAGCTGGACCGAAGGAGGTGGCTAACAAACACGGGCTGACAAGGAGCGTTTGCCCAAGTCACTCCTTCGCTGCTGCTGCCTGAAACCTCCCACGTCTGTTTAAACTCACGGGTCTGACTGCTGCTCAGACACTTGGCCGTATGAGTGCCTGCAGCTTGTCCAGGGCAGGATCCAGCAGGTTAGCTCAAACCGTTGCTGAGGGTCATGCAAGGCACCTGCTTGATTTTGCCCTGAAATGGATTCAGAGCTCTCCCACAACGCAGTTCCAGAAGGTATTTCTCACTGTCTTCCAGCTATTATCTGTCTCCCATCTCAAAAAGAGGCCCTGGCAGCAACCACCAGACAGGCTCTGTGTGTGCTAGTGTATTAACTGGGAATTTACAGCAAGCATACAGTGACTAAAGTCGATCTCACCGCAGCACAGGCAGCTGCACACGTACCCCTACGGGCTGGCTTCCCTTCGAACAAGGTTCAGTGGGTGCCAGGACTTTGAAACTGTGAGTGCCACAGAGCACCCGATCACAGCCAGGAGAAACAAAGTTCAAACAAAGAAACTTACTTTGGAGCCAGGACTGTTGGCTGCTGATAAAATAATCTGTAAAAAGGAAGAAATGTCCACTGAATAATACATGAATATGCCCGGAAAAGAGGAACAGCAGTTTAAAGGTCAGGAAATAAAAAGCCAGTACTTACTGGGGGAAAGACTGGATTAGCTTCTCTTCTGTATACTGGAGTTTTTTTGAGCTGTATGATGGGGTGGGAAAAGAAGGGGATTGTAATGCTTTTCCTAAAACAAGAACCAGGTTCAGCTTCAGGACCTGCTACTGTACTGACAGCTGTCCAAGTCCTCGCTCCTACGTCTGTGCAGGCTGCTCTGCCTGGTACAGTGTTCGACATCGCCTGTACGCGCCTTCAAGGGCTGTCAGACGAGTAACAGCTTTGAAACAGCATGCAACAGAACAGAGACAGAGATGCTGGCAGCTCTCCCAGGCTAGGAAAGTCAAGTCAGAGCTTAGGGGTCAAAATCTTGGGAAGCACACGCTTGTCGGGCACAGCCAGTTCTGGTCACGCACGTGCCCCGTTCCCTGCATAACTGTTCTTGTTCACCTGGAACACCTGAAACGTATCACGCTTTAAACAGCGTTCAGAGAAATACGCATCTTAGACACAATGGTTTTTAATGGCTTGAAATAATCAGCAATGCCTCTCTAAGAGATCAGAGCTTGCTTATTTGTGGGTTTTTTTGACAAAGGGTGGGAAAAGCTGTGGCTTGTCACGTTACAGCTGTGAAGTTACTTAGGCCATGTACCCTGCTCCTCCACAGTGTAAATTCTCTTTTATTCAGCTTGGGATAGCTTTTAGGGCCAATGCCAAGCCAGTTAACTCTACGCTAGTTTGCATCACGCAACGAAGCCGAGCCCTTAAACTGGAAGGTTTCTGGAGAAGCAGCTACCCTTTCATTCTGATCAGAGCAGGCTTCTGGTCCACAGCTCCAGTGCTGCCGTAACACAAAGGCATTTGTAAAGTGAGTGGAAAGCACAGATCGTGGAATGAAGAAGAGCAATACGATTAGGAGACTGAGGGCTTATTTCTAACTGCGCCAGAACTCCGTGTGCGATCGTTCGTTTCACCTCTCTGACTCACGTTTCTCCACGTAGCGAGCTGGGATATTTAACCCACATCTCAAAGCACAGTGAGATCCCTTGTGTACGTGTGTGATTACACCCTGATAACGAACCCAGGGTTAACCTGTTAGTCACGGTCTCCGTGACCCACAACAAACAAGGCCTCGCTCATGCTGTACAAATACAGAGCTGTCCTGAAGGGCAAGCAGACTAAAGCAGAAAAGGTTGCATGATTACTGTTTTGTTTTAAGAGAGTGACTAATTATAGACTCACCATTGCACGGATTAAGACCAAGCGACTGCTTGTTAATAACTGCTTATACTGTCAGTGACGTCCAGCTCCTGTAACAGTGATCTGTGTTATTAATTATACACAAAATGGGATACGTGCAAGATTTCTGGGCGAGGAAGGTAATATGGGACGTAGCGCTTTTTTCTGTTCCCATCTGTAAACTTGTGATAGCAAAGAAACATTTTAAGATAGGTAATGTTGAAAGATACCTTCCTAGGATTTTCCAAGATCTTCTGAGAATCTGACACAGATTTTGAGAAGTAACTCTAGTTAGCTGCTTGTCTACTTTGCTAATTAGCGTAGGATCCAGTGTATTCATATTTTCACATAATATACTGCTGCTAAGGCGTAAGTCGGAAGCTCAGGACAAACCAAGGCCAGAAGCATCCAGCTTGTAGCATCAGGTCTAAGTATTACTATTGACATCAAGCAGCCTACAAAATGCAAAGTGTACACAAATGGAGACACATAAGGCGACGCTCAAAAAGGGTAAGCGTGCCACGTACGCTGCTGTGACATACTGACGCTTCCTGGAACTCTAAATGCCGTGTGCACGTCCTTTAATTTGCGCAGCAGACAAATAGGCTGCGTAGGCCCTATTCCTCCCTTCAGCTTTGATCACAATCTATGCAGATTTTTGTATTAATCACTTAACTATTGGTGAAATGCAACCACCCACAATGTGAAATAAGAGCCAACTGCAACACCAGAAATACAGTATATTTAAGAATAATTTAATAGCTAACAGAAATGCCTGATCTCAGATTCCTTTCAATGTTTGCATTTGCTCAAGAGAGCCTGGAAGGCATCCTCAGCCGTCAGCGTTGTCAGAGCGGCCGGAGTGAGTTTGGACTGTTTGAACAGACAGACAATCGTCTCTTTTAAGGTCTGAACTGAAATGTAACTGGAATATTCTGTACTTGAACGTTTGTCTGCGAGTCAGATACAGCGTTAGCAGCCTAATTTAAACACAGTTGGTCTTTTTTTCTCTCTCCCTTCAGAGCCTTCTCCCGCTACTAGTGTTACTTTCTCCATTATACAAACTACTGTTCGTTCTTACGGCGCTAACAGGGACTTTCCATAAAATGCACCTGCCTACATTTTTCTGCTACTATGCTTTTTACCAGACTATAGATACAGACAGGATGGTTTAAATATGACTAAGCTTGCCAGTAAATGCGTACCAGATAAAGGTAGTAGCAACAAACAGGCAGACCAGAGATCCCAACGCTTTCCTGGAAAACATCTTCTAGAGTAGAAGGAAGCAGCTTTCAATCTGCAAAGAACAAAAAAGCAAGGGAAATTGGCTATAAATATCTCACCACTAGATAAATGGATTATTTTATTACAGGACAATGAGGTTCTCTAAGCAGTTGCATTTTAATTCAGTCTTTTGAAATCAGGAATGCAGAAGGAACTAGACTGCAAGAACCAGGTCACTTAATCACTGAGGCAGCTCCTGTAAACCATCTGAGAAATCTCTCCATTTCACAGAGATCTAATCACCGTTAGAAGGGCGTGGGGAGCCTTTCTGATTTGAATCTTGTTTCTGTGGATTCCATTTATTCATCTAAAGCACACTCCCTTTGCAATTTAATAAACTCACCAAAACCAATCACACCAGGTTATAGATCTAGTATGGTTATCAGTTTAGGTCATCTTTCACAGAAGAGCAACTGCCAGAGACAGCTCCTTCCAAAGGTGCACGTAGGAGGTAAACTGAGGTTCGACACAAGCAAAGAAACATTACACGACAATAATAACGCATATTGGGCAACGATAGCTCTCTATGAGTCAAATAAATTACTCCCTTTTAACAGCCAGAAAAATCAGCTTCCCCTAGCGCTGTTGTCTTACCTGAAAAGCTCAAATTAATCCCTTTTCTGTTCACAGGGAAGCAAAGGTTCCTGCAGCGTGAACCACGGGACCCGTGACAAACACACACAGCCGCTGCACGTGGCTCCAAAGGGCTCGTTACAAACACGTGGACTGTTACAGGCTACATTCATCGTTACCTTCGGTGAGCACAGAACTACAGTACTGCAGATAAGTCTCCTGCCTGCGGACACTCCCTTCCTCTCCCCTTCAGCATCCTCTGTGTCCACATACCGAGCTCTTTCGCAGAGCAAGCTTTCCAGGCTGCTGCTGTGGGGACAGTAATGCAGTCTCGAGTTAGAGGAAAGCACTTTCTAGCATGTGACTGGTGCCTGGGAAGGAAAAAAAAAAAGGTTGTTTGTCAAACTCCTATTTATAGACAGTCAGTAGCATTGATGTTAGCAGGAGGAACTGGCTCAGCGTGCTGCTTTGGGAGAGGCTGAAGTAAGCACCTTTTCTGTCCTGGCCCTTGGTGAAGCACACAGCAGTGCCAATGGATCTGGAAAGTCAGTGGTGGTTTTTCCACTTGAATTTATTTGGTTATAAAAAGACAGGTAGCAAGTAGTTCTTTAATTTGCTTAATGGTATCATATAGAAATCTGCTCTGGTGGTTCTTCCTCACTCTCCTGTCAATCAATTGAATTCGCCTTCACCAAGAAGCATCACAAAATCCTACTTTAAGAAAAAATAAAATTAAAAATATATGTATCTCAAAGCCTTCCACCATTTAAAGCCTTTATAGATTCATGCTGAGCAGTTCTGGATTCTTGCCTAGAAATGCTGCAGATCCACAACTGTGGAAGGATTTGCAATCTGCCTGTTCTCTCTAGTCATTATTCTATGCTTTTGACCAGTTTTATCCAATTGCTGTGCTAATTCTATAATGAGAGCTGCTACACCGGCGCCAGGATTTTTCAGTGCCACGTACCTGACCTTGTGCTTGGTGCCTCTGGTGCAAAATGAACAAGTGTGCAGAGGGGGGCTCAGACAGCTGCCTTTCACTCATTCTGTTAGGGCTGGATAGACACAGGGTGGGCAGGCAACCTCTGCCAGTGCTTCACTGCCCTTCTCGTCAGGAGGCTTCCCAATCTCCAACCAGGATCTTGCTGGCTGCAGTTTTGGTCTGTGCCTTTTTATGACAGCGATCACGTATACGGAGACACCTGAAGGCTATGAGGTTTCCTGCGCTCTTCTATTCTCTGAGCTCAACCACCACAACTCCTTCAGCCTTTCTTTGTTCACTTCAAGACCTGTGATTATTTCTGTCAGTTCTGTTTGAACTCTCTCTAGTCAGCCTGTTCTCATGAAGCACGGCACCAAACTCTTCTGCTGAGTCCTCCCCAGTACCGAGTAGAGCAGGATTACCCCACAACACTGAAACGCTGTGACAGTTCACACATCCTATATGATGATTGCCTACTCCACAAGAACAATGCGCTGGTGATGACCATCATCCTGTGGCCAAATGTAATCCACACGTTTGCTACGGAACCTCTCCTAGCTAGGTCTGTGACATGTAAAGCCTTCTACTTGACTTTATGGAATTATACTCCATTTTCAGGCGATTTGTTTTTTGTAAAACATCAAACCTTGATGGAATTCTGTTTTCTGGGGCTTTGCAGCCCCTCCCAGCTTGATACCACTTTCCAGTTTCAAAAACATCCTCTCAATATGTTCCCCTGAATCGTAAATGAAGACATAAGACGGTGCCACTTTGCAGATCATCTCCTGGGGATTCCCATTTCCTGCCCCGTGCACTTATTGCCATGGTGTACAGAGAGCGACAGCAAAGAGCTTGGGTGATGGGGAAGGACAGGGGATAGCGAACAGAAAGGAGAATAAAAGTTATCCTCAAACTGAACAGTAAAATTAACACAGAAAAAAAATATTAGAGAGAGATGGGCGCTCTGGTTAATTTAGGGCAGTTTCAGCTATTACAATAGGCATAGTATATTCCATGTGTCTTCACAGAGTAAACATCTAATCCCTCAGGAAAAGTCACACGCATATTTTGAAATACTGCATCATCAGGAGCACAGCTGATCCATTCCCCCTTTGCTTCAGTTTCTCCATTACAAATCTGCAAGAACACTGGAGCCAGATGAGTTCAGAACGTCTCCTGGCATCTAAAACCTTCTCAATGACATTTACTGTCCTCAGCTGATTTACAGCTCTGGGGCTCACCATGAATGGAAACACAAATGAGATAGATGTGGTTGCAGTTAGTGACAGAATCGCCTAACAAACAGAAAAACAGCTAAAGCATTTTTCGGAGTGACTCAGGTTCCTCAAATTTGTTCAGAGTTTTTAAAAAAGCGGTACGTTTGAAAGTAGCTATGTTACTCCTAAATTAACTTGCTTGATCTCCCAGAACAAAGCTGTACTTTATCTTCAAGCCCTGCCTTGGAAAGCATTCTGGATTGTAGATAAATACCTCAGTCATAGGTCACTCTGTGGAAAATGTTCTTTGCAGATCAACTATTTCAGATTTCTAGGACCGAAGCAGTGAGCTGTGAGTACAGTGTCATTCAGAATGTGAAGAAAGAGAGAATATCTGTGGGAAGGGCTGCTTCCGTGAGGAAGAAAAAGTTTCCTTGCTGGACTCTGTTAGTAAACAGGGTGCCTTGAGCCGGCACAGCTTCAGGCTGTACGACGACAGACAGATGCAATCATGTCTGAGTCTTGAACGTGAACTTCAGTACAAATCCACTGCTCGGGCTTCTCGCTCTTCAGCTTCTCACCTTACAGCTAGCACCATGAGTTAACTTCACTCTGGCTGAGATCCAACTAGGAAGCACTACACAGAGTCTATCTTTCATTTACAGCACATTCGTCACATTTTTATTTCAAGAGGCAAAACCCAGCTCCTTTCGCCACTGCACTTGTTCAGTGAAATAGAAATTAAAAAAAAATAATTAGAAAATTGTGTTGGACTAAATCTATCTCATCACTGACATTAGTACAACTTTCTCAGTTTACACCGACAATGATCAGAAGGATGTCAGCAAGATTTGACTGATCTCATGTATAGAATTTCTTAATCTTCTGGATGGATCGTTTCCACCAACCTTCCCAACGCTGAACTGTCAGCAGCTGAGCTGTACTTTCTTCCTTGATCTGGGCAAACTGCTGCTCAAGTTTACATTTGTATTTCTGTATAAACAACACAAACAACAAGAATAAAGGACAAAATTGGTAGTGAGGAAATAGAATTTTATCTGCCCAAATCCAGGTCCTCGTCCACTGTGTCAGAAGATCACATACAGGCCGCTTATGTTCTGCCTTTGACAATAGAACTGTACGAACAATTAATTATTCACTGCCTTCATTTTAAAGACTTCTGAAACTAAATTATCAGCAATACTTAAATTTTGCTAAAAACGTTAAGATCTTCACCTCACTTCCATTAGCTGGTAAGAATAAGGAGTTGCCTTCTCTAGAGTAGGGAGAGGACAGCGTGCATCTCAAACACAGAACGCGCTCTGGCTCTGGCTGGAACTTCATAAGTCATAAGTGTGAACTGAAGTATTACAAAGCTGCTAAAAAGGTATTTCACCTAAACAGAAACGTGTAGACCATCATGCACACACCAAGGCACTTTTATTAAAGAGTCCGTGCTCCAAAATATAAAATACTGTATTTTTAATGCAACATGCATTCAGGAAAATATTTCTGTGGCATGCATTTGCTGACGACTACTACCTTCACTGCAACCCTGTACTGTAACCAGATGTTTAGGTACCATAATTACATACATAACTCATGCAAATTTATAGTTTTGATAGCATTTGTCATTGTTGACAGTGTATTTTCCATTTCCATATTAAAAATATATTTTTTTAGTTAATTCAGTTCACTGGGAGTACAATTACTTCCAGGGCAGATGCATAATCACACTGGCCATTTGTTTCCAATTGATTTAATCTAAGAATATTCTCCTAATTGCTGAACACTACTGTTTCACAAAATATCATCAGTGCAAGTCAGGGTCTCGGAGCTGTCTGGAATGTGTTCATTCTTCTAGCAGGCTCGATGAAGAGTGAGCATTTTTATGGTGGAAACAGTGATGGTTCAGGATGCAGGATAGCTATGAAGTATCTTACAGACATTTGCTTTTTATGGAAGAAGGAGCCTTTGGGATCTGGGGCTAGAGCTGTAGGCTTTAGAAAGAAAGGTGAGTGAAAGCAAGCTGTATTGAAATGCCATTGTGGCAGCAGCAACCTTGTGAATTGCGATGCTGCTGAAACGCAAGAAGCGTCCTGTTCCTGACGCCATCCGTGCTTCTCTGCTCAAACAATTCCCCATTGTCATGTGTCTGAATGAGAGGGCTCCCTGAGAAACCAACTCTGCTTTTGACAGGATCACAAAGGGAATGACACGAGAGAGGATTTCTACACACAATTAATATGGCTTTAAGATCTGTATATTAAAAACTTATACATAGCTATAATTTTCTTCTTAAAAAACCAAATCCACAACTGTAGTAGCCCCGCTCACAGTCCTCTCCCATAGACTAACCTTATACACAGCATCTCTTGCTTCTATTGCTGCTACGTGGCCCAGTGTAGTCTTAGCTGTTGTAACTGATGCAGTTTCTCTGCAAAGAAGACGGTCTGAACTGTCTGTAAGAGTAGTCATAGGTATTCCTGGCCAAGTCCTTCAAAAAAAACGAACACCAAACAACCAGCCAATCAACCAAGATACACAAGAGAGAAAGGTAGAGAGCAGATTATACCAATTCATGTTACTTGTACTTAGAGTGCAAAAGATTAATTTTTTTTTTTTAAATCTCCACAAAAGGATTACTGCACAGTAACTAGAATTCATATCTTCTGAATGAAAATACACAGTATAGTAATAGATTTGAAAGTGTTCAATTGATAGATAGTGGCTAGCAAAGTGGCATAACAATAGTATTGAAATTGTATTGCTTTACAATACAACATGAAATTCACTTTGATTTATTTGGATCAACGGCTATTCTTTCTTTAAGATCATCACCCACCCGAGCTGCCCCATCATTAATGATGAACATAGTATTCAGTAGTTTCAACAAGGCAGCAAAAAAACTATGAGGACAATGTCTGATACCAGTTTAGAGAAGAGAAATTACATGAACGGTGTTCAGTATCTTCAAGTATTACCTGCCTCCACGGTCAATTAACTGTTTAACTTCACAGATTTCTAGAGGAAGTCCAGCTTGTTTACGATGGATTAAAGTGGATGTCTTCTCTCTCGGTCTTTCAGTTTCTGGGAGATAATAGAAGATAGACACAGCAGGAACAAAATGATGGCAGGAATACCATTGGTTTAAAGTAACTATATGCAGCTAGATGCTCTTCACTTTCAAGAAATAGCTTTGCGTGCTTGCTCAGGCGAATCTTTCCATTTAAAGTACTATGCTATATAAAAGCCTCCTCTTCCTAGAGAAAGTCTCCTGCAATCTTTGAGAAGGAAGCAGAGACCTGAACAGGAAACCTCTTCTTTACTTACTTGCTGCTTGTATATCATCAATGGTGATACTTTCATCTAATTCCAGAAGCAGTTTTTCAGTGAAGGCAGCTAGTGCAGAAACAAAGTTCTGAGCACACTCAGCAGCACAGTCCTGTTGGGACATTGGAGACAAGCGAGAGGAATTCCTTTGATAATTTGATCTCCTCTCCTTTTACGTTAGCTCTGAAAGAACTACACAAGTATTCAACCCTGACATTTTGCAACAGCTGCAAATAACAGCCATAATGCTCTAAGTTGCACATAGAAGGTCTAAAAGTGCCTCTCTGCAGTATTCTCAATACTGCCTGATTCCTTAAGGTAAAGTAGAAAAAACCTAGAGAGTTCTGTGTGTGGTTCCCTAGTAGCTGAATACTTGGGTTAAGCAGCTAAACCTGATAAAGCCAGCTGCCTGTGAATGCACCCTTCTGCCCAAAGCAAAGGCCATTTTGGAATCCAGGTACTTTGGGCGCAAGTGCTTTGGCCAGGCAATATTCTAAAAGAGGGTATGTGTGTTTGTGTGTCCACAGGTGAGAGGAGGAGGAGACATTCCTTTCGAATTAAAAATACATATACTCTGCAGACAGTGTAGAATTTTGAGTAAGTAGCCCGAGAAAAGTAACAAAGAGCTTTCATGCTGGGGAACTGCGTTTCCCTAACTCTAGAGGATGGAGCGAGAAAAGCGTTTTGATTCCTGAATCTCTCCTGTAAAATTCTGCTTATTCCAATTCTTAATCATATGTACAAAAAAGTCAGTTATTTGCACTAATGAAATGCACACAGAAGAAACCCTTCCACGTCATCTGTTGCCTGCAAGTAATATAACTAACCAGAGGGTGTCACTGCTGCTCCCAATGTAGACTTATCTGCAATATTTCTACCCTTAGATAGGTCATCTCTTCCTCAGTATGTTCTACGGATGATACAAAAGATCAGCTAGTTCCACACTAAATCTATGAACGTGGCAGGCACATTTGTGTATATATTGATCTAACGCTGATAATACATAACTTTGAAGTCAGAAGATATATGAACAGAATTGCCTAAAACTAAAAACGTTTTCCAGTTTACTTTTGATGGGGAGGAAAAATGGATCTGAGATGTACTGGCCTTTCCAAATGCAACATCTAAGTTCATATTAAGCAATGGCTTTTCAGTTACCTGCAGCATCTGTGTGTTGAGATGAATACCATCAGCATGGTCTTTTTGCCTTCTCATTTCCTTTTGGCACAAAGAGTCCAGCTGAACTAAGTTGTCCGGGTGTCCCAGAGAGGGATGTAATTGATTCTTGTGCACAGCCTTTAAGTAACAAATGCTTCCAGTAAAGAACGCGCAATTGAGTCATACTAAGGAAGAAGTAAACCCCACATATTTTATATAAAAGTATTCAGAAGGACAAAGAAAGTTTAGTGTATTCCTTGGCTGTCTAGAGATAAACCTTGCAGTGCAGTACATACCAAACTGCCTATCTGCTGGAGAATGGGACCTCTGATCTCACCTTGGGTTCTGTTTGCAACAAATAATAATTTTGCCTACAAAGTGGTAAACAGACATTTTTTTATGTATTTATACTTGTGTTTTTTCCTGAATTTAACTTAATACTTGGACAACGTCTCAAGATACTACTCCAACATTTCCTGCATGATCTCCAGGATGATTCTGTTAGCAGGTCTGATATTACTGGACAAAATAGACTACTTTTTTGAAAGCTAGTAAATAACGATATTTCATTATCCATATGTCATAATACCTAGACACAGTATGAGCTGTATAGGCACACCACAATGTCACAGCCCTTAAAGAGTTTACAATCTAAGTGTGAGATCACAGGCAGAGCTGTACAAGATTATGAAGAGGCAGCCCAGTGCTGGAAGCAGTGAGAGAAGGGACGAAGTTCCTAGAAATATACAGCTTCGAGTAGAACTACACAGACTAACTCAAACACAGCAAGTAAATCCGTGCCTAGCTCAGCAGAAGCAAACAGTGAGATTAATAAAAAGAAAATTTTATAATTCTGATACATTTAGCATCGCTTATGCTGGCAGCAATTCCAACATGTCCATGATACATACCTTCATATTCTCCCAGTCTTCCAGCTGTTTACTGAAGAGGTGCCAAATCCGGCCAGTGGAAGAGCTGAGCTTCTGCTCGTGTTCTTTTAAAAGACTATCAACTGCCACCTGAGAGACATTAAGGAGCTCCTTCTCAAACAACTCCAGCTGATCCTGAAATTCTTTTTGGAAAAGACAGGGTGATACAGAAGTATTCCTTACAAGGAAAAAAAGGTAAAACCTCAGCCAAGTTGAATCCACACTGCAAGGGTCAAACAACCTGGAATTTTCTCTCACAGAGATTCTGTCCCTGCCATTCCTTTTCCTAGGTCCAATGCTTTGAGAAACATACACTTGCTAAAAGATGTGACCTTGTATGGGTCTTTCAATTTAGTCAAGGGTGCTTCTACCATGCTTCTGGTAGCTGATAATATTTAAAAAAAAAAAAAAAAAAAAAAGATATTGGTCCGGTGTCCAGTAAAATGCACTGGAATCTTCCTGCTGAGTGTGATGGATTAAGAAAGCTACATAATTCTTGTTCACTGCAATGTTCAGTTTACATAACTGAAAAATCACACACACAGGAAATTAAGAGTCTTAACTGATTTACCTATAAGACAGGAATTGTAGTATTCATCTGTCTGACTTTGGTACAACAACAGATTCTGCTTCAGCACTGCTGCACAGAGTTCAAATGTCTCTGGCAGATCTTCAGGCATCGCGATTTGAGGCTTCTCTTTTTGGTAGAACTCCTTCAGGAGGTAAAGATAAAATGGAAAAGTTGTTGATAACACATTCAAAGAAGTCACATCTTGGCATATCACAGTAGCAGGAATACATAAGGCTAATAACCACTCTCTTATTTGAGACCGGTTTTCTTCCTCTGCTTCTGAAATGCTTTGTTAATATTTACAAAGAAAGCTGTGATTAAAAATACACTGTGCTAAATACTACTTAAAAATTAGATGCACTGGTGAAGACATGAAAATTTTTGAATGGCCATCCAAACATTGTAAAGAACCAAATTATGGAGCTGACACAGGAGTAGACCTACGAAAGCAAAAGTGACTGAAGAACACTCAGTTTTCTTACCTTAGCAAGGCAGAGCAAGGTGCTATTACCCGTCCAGAGAATATTCATAATAACCCCCTTAAAAGTGCTGAAAACAAACAAAGTTTAAAAAATTCAAGAGAGGCAATCACACTGTAGAATGAGCACACTGGCAATATTTACTCTTTTCAAATATTTTGTTCAGGGTTATTTTAATACATTTTTAAAGTGTACACAACCAAATATTCAGAATGTCTAAGAACCTCCACTTCCATTAGAACAGATTCTCTTCAGAAGAAGCAAGGCCTCTGGGATATTGCAAAGGCTTACTGGAGAATGCCTCCACATCACTGGAACAAACCAACCTCCTGTGCTGAAAACTTACCTTAAGAGCTTACCATGCATTTTAGATAAACCAAGAATATTTAAAGGTGGGTCTAGCTGTTTTTTGAAACACAATGTGGAACAAAATTCCCAAGTACTTAAACATCTTAGGCATTAATTTTAGTAGTTTTGCTATTATAGTTTTCATATGAATGCAATATTGAGCACAAGAATAAGTATAAAATTTATTGATCATGTTAAAGGTGAAAATAACTGGAAGACAGGCTATTTTAAACTTTCTAAGCCATTTTTTTGTAAATGTACGTAATGGACTCCAGTGAGGCCACCCATTAAATATTAACCACAATAACATGTATAACAATTAAACACAATAACATGGATGACTTTGCCATCACTATTATTACATTGCAAAAAGGAACTGTTCTGTAAACACTTTGACCCATAAATATCAAGGTTAAAAACATCAAAATTTAACAGTGAACACTGTAGTTGACAATTATAAATAAATAAATAGACAGATAGATATATAACTCAGTTTTTTTCAGATTAATTTCTATTTCTGCAAATATACATGACTTACTTCGATTCAGGAGGCTTCTCTCCAAATATCTGGAATGTCTTGTCACTGACAACTGATCTGGTGTGTTTCTGCTTTCTAGGGAGGCAAAACATTAATTTGAAACTATCCACAGGTATTTTCCTTCTCTGACTGATTATTTGAGCTAGCCAATCATATAATGGACATGAAACTGAAGAAAAACTGGGAAAAATTTAACTCTAGAAGTAGTATTACATGAAAATAATTTTTGATAGAAAAGCGGGGTTAGTCCATATTTCAATGATGTCACAGTACAAAACAACAGCAGATGAAGGAGAAAAAAGAGAATGTTTTTTCAGCCGAAATCTGAAAAAATGCAGTGCTGAACATGAGGACAGAAACAGGGAAGGGGTCTCAAAGGGCAGGCACAGGTAGAAAGAAGGCTAATACAAATTAGCCTTAAAAATTTGCCAAAGAACAGGCTGTGGATAAAGTTTAGGGAAATATCTGCAGAGGAATATTTTAAGTGGAATTTCTCCTTTCAGGGGTCTTACCTTCCTTTTTGCGTCTTTTTCTTAAAAGATGACTCCTTGGTCATCCGAGCTGCACAGCTGTAACTAGCAGAGCTCTGAGGACCTTCATCAGATACACTTAACTGATAGCTCTTCTTTGATGTGGGAAGAATTGCTTTATATTTAACAAGGAAAGATGAAGAACATCATATAAATGTCAGCTGAAGTCTTTTTTTGTATGGTTACGTAGTTTGTGTCCTTATTTCTAGAATGTTTCTTTACCACATTAAGGGGACAACTATAGGAACAATCATTTCTGGCAGACAGAACTGAAGTAACCCAGCAGTGGCAACAGCAATAAAGGTTGTGCAATGGGGCATGAGTAATAGGAATGTTGTAGAAAATATGTAGTAGATGAGAGGAGATCTAAAACAACATTAAGGCAGGGAGTAAGGCAGAGAACGAACGGGCTACATTCATAGTTTTGGCTGTGATGGGGACTTTGGAATGCGGAAGAGAGAGAAGGTATCTTTGGAAGTGGCTGGAGGAGTGAAGCTCTGGGGAAAAGAGGTGAGGAAGAGGAACCCAAGATGGGGAGTAGTGGGGGTTACCTCTGCACTCACCTTTGAGTGAATTACAATACACTCTACAACAACAGTCCCTGATTCCCTACATATTTTCATGACTTCTAATTCTTTTCTCCACCTCTTTTTCATTTTGCTGTCAAACATATGGGTACCTTTATAAAATTATTCTCTCATTCTGCAGCTTTCGTTGGTTAAGAGCCCCAAATGTTACTGCAAAGTAAAGCTATCCAAGAAAAAAAAGCTATGATGCACAATTCTCTCAGAGCTAGCATGGAAGCCACTGCCCTGGAACATGCTAGACCTGCTCAGTGATACACTAGGAACTACAATTTAAAGGAATATAATATATTAAAAGAAATTTTGGCACACCTTGTCTTAATGAATGCGAATGATAATTTCTCTCCTGATTTGGGCCCAAAGATTTTCTGGGTGGCTGAATTCTGGAACAAAAAAGAGGTGAGCAGCTATTGAATACCCTGCTATTTTATATTACATACCAAATTATATATTCTATAAAGAACCATGTAAATTCTCTATATCCCTTCCACGTGCTAAGTGCAGTTAAATTTCTGAGATAATATTTAACAGATAGGATTGCATTTATAACCGACAGTGTAAATGTAAGCACTTTCATGGGAGTAACTAATTGTTTAGCTGGAATTTTGGAATTTCTACAAGCAAAACTGCATTAAAATATTTATTTGCTAATCACACACTCGCCACACTAACCAGGTCAAACACCTTTCATCCGTGACAACTGTTCATTTCATACTTTGTATGTTCATTCAACTATGTAGCCTGCAGTCACCTTTTAAGTAAAATAAGACTCTAGAAGACAAAAATGCAATACCTAAAATTTATCATAGTGCTATAACTAGATGTCACTTATTACTCACAGTGGGGTATTTTTTGCTATCAGAAATCTTGCTCTTAAAAAGAAAGCAGTCTCAGCTAGACTGATTTCTAAAGCAAGACTGATCAGAAAGTATGTAGTAGTATTATCTAGGAAGAATATATTTGATAGTCCTATATATATGAAGGTAAACTACAATTTCAGGAAAACCTTGATATGCTTCTGGAATACCAGTTTAAAAAATACTGTAGTGAAGCCTCTTGTAGTGTTATGAGCCTCATGCAGAGAAGACTTATATATAGCAAAGAAAATATAAATAAAGAGTGACAGAAAAATACCTTTAAGCAAACAAGTACTTACTCAAGTAAATTTTTGATAACACTGATTGATAAATCAGCAAGTGCAGACTGTCCCATTCTGCTTGGATTCAACAAAGGAAATTCGACAGGATCCAGCCCCATCACTTTGTTCTCATCTCTGCGATGCTCTGTTCGAATGGCAACAGCAATTGGACCTTGTAACGTAACATTTGTTGCAACAGGGGTAAAGTCTTTCTGAAATGGGAAGAAAAATGAAACGCTGTTAGTGAAAGCATTACAAGCAGTTACTGATCGCTAAAGCACATCTTCCAAACATACACTATTTTGCTTCACAGGCTGAAAGTTTTTCATATTTCTAGTAGTACTGTTACAGCTATACAGCTCTGAGACGCTTAAAAGTAGTTAAGAGTAGATTCTCATAATTATAATAAACAGTATTTAAATATATACCCTTAAAACAATGATCGACTGTAGATTACAAAATACAGACTTTCCAGACAAGGAAGGAAAAAAAACCAAACCAAACTCCATCTGATAAAATATTTCTTCAGGATACATTTGATTTTTTAAATAATTACTTTAGAATCTTCATGGAATATGTATCTGTAAATAGTATGTATCAATAAAACATTAAAAAGAAACTCTTGCAAAGGACTGAGCAAGTCATTGTGATGCTGCACTTCTAACGTTTAGCAAACTCAGCAGTGACTGATTTACTCAGCCTCTTAAAGCTGACTTAATGTTACAACGTCTTGGACAGCTTGGCATAATGCAGCATATTTCTTCATTTGAAAATTTAAAGCACAGATTCTGAAAAACCTTTAACACATATGCACATAAGAATGCACTCAATATTAAATAAAATACAGAGAATTAAATGCTATCTTACGTCATCACGCAGGTTCGTTGCTTTTACTAGCAAGCAGTCAAGATACTGGCTCCTCTTTTTCAATTCTTTCAACACTACTTTGGCAAAATCAAACAACTCTTCAGAAGTCAAAGCCTGAAAGATGTGATAATACAGATGGTATTCACCAAACTAGCTATTTCAGACTTCTCAAATACGCTGACTGTTGCATACACCATTTGAATCTGTTCTGACACCATTTCATTTACACTTACATGGAAGCAATGAGGTTGCACAGAGGGTGAGGCTTTTGTTTGGCAAACAGGCACAGGAGCTTCCTGAGCAAAAGTTCTGTGGTAAAGTACTATTTCCACCCCACCCCTCAAAAAAACCACCCTGTATATAAACAGAAGTCTGACTCAGAAATATTAGTTTATACATTATACAAATATGCATGGTGAGTCAAATTGATACCAAGTCAAATTAAACACCATTTTGTGCTGATTAGAACTTACCTCTTTATCTGCAGTAGGATGAGCACAAGCATCTACCTTCTGACGGAGCGTCTCCAGGTAAGAGTTTAACGTCGCTGCCTGCAAATTGGAATTTGCTACCTAAAGCAGAAGCAGATACTGGTGAAGTGAAATCTCATTCAAGGGATTTTCAGAGGCTCCACTTTGAAACCACTATACTTGCTTGTAAAAACACTCAATCACTGGTACTCAGAGGAGAAGCTGAAAACAGTAATTCTCAAAAGCAACTCTTGATGTCCTTTACTGCACAACATCAAAACTGCTGGTCTAATTCAGATGTACATATTCAACGTGCTGCAAGACCACAGTGTCCCAGCATAGCTGCAGCAGCAGCAAAAACATTGTTTTAAGCTGATAATGACAGAAAACAGGTTTTGAATGAATATATAAAATCACTTAATGTTTGTTCACTCTGAATTCAGCCAAAAATCTCATGAATGGAATAGAAGAAAACTGATTACAATTCATTCAAACAAAAGTTCTGATACTTCTGCTTGTACCTCTGATTTGATTTGCACTTGTAGATGTGTCAAAAATCGGTGGATCTTCTCCATAAATACTCGGTTCATAAAGATGTAACGGAACTTTTTTTCAGACTGGTTGATAAGTTCAGTAGCCTTTAAGAATGCCAGACACGAGAGTGAGAACGAAGTAATTTTCACTTTTTAAAACTTTAATAGAACTCGCCTTTTCTATTTATTTTTTTCCACCATGTAATTGCCACACAGAACAGTTTTACAGTCCCAGTTTGGGAGCAGCCAGATTATAAATCACATCGGATATGATGACATAATACATCATTTGAAAGAATCAAACTCTGCACACCTGCTCCAAGCAGCTCGATTCCATTTTCTCCATATCTGTCTTGATTAAACTTTCAAAAGAGTTGATACGCTTACTTTCTTGCTGAAGACACTTGCTGAAAGACTGTACCTCCTCAGGAGAAAAGTTACCTCCCATCAAAAATAATCTAAAAGCAACCAGCAAAGTAAAAGCAATTGGCTACAAATCTTCCTCTTCCCAAAGACTATCTTAGCTAAGCAGCCCTAAAACATAGATATCAACACAAATGTGATGACAACAGTATAATAATTGTGGCCTAACAAAAGAAATTTCTTCTTTTTTAATAGCAAACTAGATTAATAACAAAATAAACCCTAGTTTTACTGTTCTGCCTACGCAACAAATGCTGATGCCCAGAAATAGGTAATTATTTATAAACAACACTCTGATAAATCTCTATACCTGCAAGCTTTGAGAAAATCCACATTTGAAACCCTTAATTTTCCTAAAGCTTCCTCCAAATAGTTCCAGTAACTCCTCAGGGAAACCTGGATCACTTCCAGATGATTATGTAGCTCTGAGTGCAGACCGTTGCTGAACGAAACTAACCTAGCAGCAAATAATAAAAAGCAGGGAAAACATATACAAAGAGAACACATTATGATTCAGAGACTGCTGGCTGTAAGGATATGAACAAAATCTGAGAACTCGAGAGTGTTTTAGCATTCTGAAAGCAACCCAGTGAACTGTGACTGTTCTGATGAACTCTGGGAAGACATCAGCAAGCAGCTGAAGCTGTTGAAGTGTATCCTTCAAACCAGTTAGTCAGTGGCTATTATAGGCTCAGTAAACTGGGTGAAACCCAAACAGATGAAACATCTTTTCTACTTTAAGGACTGCCAGCACTTTGAAAATATAATAAAGTTTCATGAAGCAGTCTTCACTGAAGAGTAATAACATATAAAATAGATTCAGAATGCAAACCAGGAACATCTCAGACAGCAATCAGGAGTATTTAACTGTGGAAATTCAGAGCCAGCAGCACCTGTGGCACACTTACTTCTCCGTCATAGGAGCACTGAGGAGGACAGACTCCATCTCACAGATTCGTGAATGTAAGTTTTTCCTGAAGTTGCTTTGCTGATCACAGAATTTAAGAAATTCAGCTCGCTCCTTTTTCAGAGCTTCCTCCACCCCCGCAGAGTGGCACTCTAGACGCTCTTTGTGAAGCAACAGTTCCACTGGTAGGAAAAGAGATTTTACAATGCTGTCATTATTCCCTAGTTACTGTGGACTATCACAATCACCAGCCAAGCTATTATCCGAAGCAACAGTAGAATAAACCAAGCCAGATCTCAGAGTGGCTAAAAAATACAGATAAAATACATCTAGTTCTGTTTCTTTGACTTTTCTCCTGTGTTTGACATATATCCCTGGCAGCTTCTAATTCCTTCAAATAAAATGTCTTTTGTTTGCTCTAAGCCCTCTTTTTTTTTTTTTTGGGTCACTGCAGACATCTCCATTATCTCTTTGTTCTCAGGTCTGTAACAAAAGTAAAAGTAAAGGAAATTTTTTTTTTTAATGGAAAATCCACTTCTCCCTATTTTTCTGGAAAAAAGAAAAGTCATTTTGGTCTCCCTTCCAGAATGATAGTTGGATAAGTCAAGAGCCACCCAATCAACCTCAAGAAAACTGACATTAAAGGCACCTGTCCTCTTTGCAGGAAAAAGTAGAATTGAAAAATTATTTGACTGCTCTCCCAAAAGATAATTTTTAAGTTTATAAGTTAAAGACCAACAAAGCTGTCTTAAATATTTTTTTCCACCAGAAAAAACTGATACTTCTCATACAAAAGAAGAGTTCTGATTAATGGCCAATCTGTAGCTGCTCAGTGACATTTCAAACAGCTAAACCCTTCCTCTCTGGTGTTCAGAAGCCAAGCCCTGACATGTCGTCTCTCCCAACACTTCCTAATTCTTTTTTTGCAACACTTTTAGAATTATTTTTTTGTACATTGCGAACTCTTGTTAAAAGAACAAGGATTCACAAATATTGACTATAGAAACTGAATGTTCCACATCTTTTATAATCAAGTCATTGATCAAGGCACTGCTGGGTATTTTCCAAATGTCACATAGCAGAAACCAGTATGAGCTATAGAAAAGAGACATCTTTTTAAAATTATATGAGTAACATATTATACTAGGAATTAGGAGACACTCAACTGCTTCCTATTGTCCTCTACTACTGAGTCAACTGACACTGAAACAGATTCTGGCTGACTTATGATCATCTCTAAATGAAGACGTGTAAGGCTCAGAGTAAGAAAAAGTCGGTACCAGCTCTAACATTGTAGATAGTTGTCTCTATGTTCTCCTGCCTTTGTTGATGCAAGCGAAGACACAGATGAAGTTTTGAATTCAGCTCATCTTTCTTGGCATCTACAAAGACACGGGAGTTGGACAAGGACTCGGCAAACCATTTTTCCAAGTGTTCAAAAAAGCCAAGGCGAATCCTGTGATTGAGAAAAAAAATAGTACCATGAGGAACAGGAAGTAATAAATAAGAATTTATTAAATATATTAATTCTAAGAATTTAACTTCTGACTATAGGAAGATGTGGTTTCATTACTATTTGCACAACACTGGTTGAGTTTTTGAACTGGCTCCATACTACTGAGTACCAGGCATTTTACCTTCATGGCTCTGCAGGGAATTTGGGCAAATTATTTGCCTTTCTGTAACATATTTTCTCACTAAATAATTTTCTGTAAAATATGAATGTTCTGTAAGAGGTAAGTGCTTGTATGGTACTTTGAGAGCCATAAATGAAAAGCAACATAAAAATTTTCTCATATTTTTATCAATTTAAAAAGAGGAATAACATCAAAGAAATTAGATAGTTTTTGTATCTTCAGTCTAATGGTCCTTCCAAAGAGCTGAAATTTGTCTATTACCTAAAAGGAAAGAAAGAACATAAACTGTTTTCTACTAACCGCTTCTTCAGCTCTACGAACACAGTTTCTTTGATAAGTACGTATTTCAGGTACGTAGGAAGTGATTCTTTGTTTTCATATTTTGTAAAATAAATCTCTGGGCTGTCAGTCTTGCCTGCCTCTTTTGCTCCAAGAACTGTGTAAGAGTTTCCACTAGAAGTAGAAAAGGTCTCAATGGCAATTTCAGAGCTTTCTGCCTTGCTGCTGTTGAACACAGCCTAGGAAACAACTGGAAATCATCATCCGTTCCCTTTAAAGGTAAAAGCATAGAACCAACAGTGCACAAGCTAATGTAAGAACCCTAAGGCTATCAAGAATAATGTTCTCATTCTCAGTTTGGACAGCATTCATACAGAGAATAGGGCTGCAAGTCTCAATAGGCAGTCATCAATGTTTTAAAGGGGTTTTGTTATGGTAATAAATTCACCTGAAAAACTAATACCTAGATGTGACTACAGCTTAAATCATTTGCCCATAAAAAGTATATAAAGCCCTAATGATCCAGAACTAAATTAAAACTGTAAAGACTCCTGGATGTTTTGTGTACAAACTATATCTAATCTACTTTAAGGAATTTAGACTTACCTCAGCAAAAAGATTTCCTATTCACCAGTAGTTTCTGCAAGACTTCCTTCCCCTTCAAATTTATTCTCTTGTTCACTCACCTGAGTAAAGCTTGCCCCCTGTTCTGCATGCTCCGTTTCTTCACTTTCATGAGGAATACTCTCCCCATCTTTTCCCTCTGCTTCTTCAGTTTCCTGTGCAAAGATCTGCTCATTCTCAGCTGCGTTTGTTTCTTCAGTTTCTCTTTGACAACTATCTGTTTTTTCCTCGCCTCCATTTTCCTGCACAATGCTCTCAGCTTGCTGCTCCACCAGATGTTCAGCTTCTGAAGTCTCAACTAGTTTTTTCCAGTTAAAGCAGAGTTTTACTGGTCACAATCCAAAGAAATAGAGATTGAAAAACAAGCGAGCAAACATACCTGTTTGTACTGTTGAGGTATTACCTTGATCTTGAAACGTGGAGTCTGTCTTTCCTTGCAAGTTCTAAAAGCACAACAACAAAAATCCACACAATTTAAAAATAAGGATTTGCTTGCTTATAAGAAATACATGTTCCTTCTCAAAATATATCTATTTCGACAAGATATGAGAGTCTTGAACGGATCATTTGACCTCTAAAGAAGCTATAACACTCAAAGTAATATAATTTTTGTTACCTTGCAGTGTTCTGTTTAAAAGGCAAGGTAATTTGCTGAAATACAGTTTGTAACAAGGACAGGGGTGAAAGTGTGGAACAGAGAAAGGTTTTGTTTTCCTCTCTCTATTTCTACCAAAAGCACTGCAGTCTCATGACCAGAACAATGCTTTAGTTTATGTAATCTGAATTTTAAAGCTAATGTAATTTTTTCCAAAAATGAAAAATTAATTAAAAAAATAGTATTTTAAACCAGAAAAAGTTTGTTTTCTTTATACCTGTTTGAAGATTTCCTTTACATTAAAATATTGGCTGATGGACATACTGTAAGAAATCAATTCCTGCAAAACAGCTTCTGGGTAAGTCATTACTTCATCCATTAGATCTTGGTTGAACGTCTTATACCTGTCAAATTTAAGATCGCTGTTTAAGAGACTCAAGTATATATAGAAATAAAATTAAATATGGCTACAATGTCTTTAAATCCAAATCTAACTTTTTGACCAATCTCATAAAACCTAAACATTGTACTATATCTCTTTAGCCTCAATACAATCACATCCTGGCTGTTAGTAGAGATTAGTTCATTACAAATACATAAATGCACAGAAGTTCTCATGATCATGAGAACCGTAACAGAAAGATTACCAAAATATACACTTTGTATATTTTATATATATAATATACATATAATTATATGTATCAGATTCAAGAACTTGAACCTTCTAAATATCTATATCTATATATATAAATCTATCTAAACATAAATCATTTACCTTCTAAATAAATAATGAGCCCATTGGCAGGGATGACATAGTATACTACATCTGAGCTGGTCTATTTTTTAAATGATACCAGTATTCATGGTCTTTGTTAATCCTTCTTCTAAAATGTGGGTGTTATTTGCCTTAACTTTGCTCAATATAGAAATTAATTTCTTTTACATTCTTACACGAAGTAGCGAGCATTGTTTTTCCACACCTTCATGCTGCAGCACAAAGACAACCTCAGTAGTACAATCAACATTCAAATATGCTTTACTTTTTAAGTTTGCACTACAAAATTCATACCTAGCTCTAATGTCATCTAAAGAAGAAAGGGCCTCCTCCAAATATTTCTTCAACTCTTTTTCAGAGCTCGCTGTTCTCATTTTATCCAAAATTATATCCAGATTAGCTTCCATCATCTAAGGCCACATAAAAAAAAAATCCAGTAAAAATTTTTTAGTACTTATTAAAATGCTCCCTAACTATTCTCATTAAGTGAGAATCAAGCTGTTAGCAACAGATGTACCTGATAGGATGAAATTACCCTGTAAAAAGTCCAGTATAAATGTCAAAGATTACGTTTGAAACTTTATACCAGGTATTTTGAATTCCAGAGGGTTTTCTGCATTAAGAAGTCCTTTCTTTACATCATACCACATCCTTATTTTTATGTTTATACCTGTAGTAAGTTATTCTGTTTCCACTTGCATTCATCTAATCTCTTCTGAAGTTCATCTCCCTGCTGGGACAGTTTGAGCTGATGGACATCCCAGAGATCCATGGCCTCCTGAAAATAGCTGCACAAGTCTCTACAATTCCACTCATTCTGTTTAGCCAGCTCCTCAAAGGCTCTCTAAAGAAACACATCGAAGTGAAACCAGTTACTATTAAACTGTTTGCTGGAAGGTGAAACACAAGAGTAAGGGGACATAGGGCATGTCAAAAGGCTGGCTGAAAGTACACTATCAGTATTCAACATGGTCTCTTCTACTTGGAGAGGAAAAAGTAGTGCAATTAGACCGGATGAGAATGTGGATTTTTGTTCCAGAAGCTGAAATACCAAAACTTCTGTTTGTTCTTCCGGTACTGCAAAGCACAGGATTATTGAGTTCTGCACATGCTCTGAAGTATCTGGCCAACTATCATTTTAGGAACAACTGTCTGGTCATTTTCATGTACAGAATCATAAAAGATAGGATTGAAAGAAATTTGGGAGATCATTTGAACCTATCCCTCTGCCTCCAGGCAGGATGAGCTATGCCTAAGTCATCCCTGTCACCCTATCATAAATATAAACCAAGCAATTATGAACTGGTCTCCTTGAATCTTTATGGGGCAGGTGTTTAGTCAATTAGATCAATTTCTAAGATGACACAACAGCCCAAGATGCAGACAGCATTTCAGGCAGCAGCGCAGGAAGAGCAGCCTACTCCCAGAGAGTAATAAAACAGATGTAATAAACGTACACCCATACACTCCAGCTCTTCTGCAAACCGACTTTGTAGTTTCTCAGGCAACGGAAGTAACTCAGAATTCACAATTTCTTCAGCCTCTTCTTTTGTGCAAACATTCCGGTTCAACAGGTTATTCTAAATGAAATGAATGCCAAGTTATTGACATGAACATAATATAACGTAAAATACTGTGCAGCTTTTAGAGAGTATACCTGAACTTAGTGTTTCTTCTTTTCTTGTGAATGGATAGGGAAAGATTCAACCCTCTAAATCTCACATTCTGTTAGTAAACAGTACAATTCTATTTGGATATAAAGGGAGAAACTGAGGCAGAGAGGTGGAATTTCTTTCCCAAGATAAGAGAGATAGAGCAGAAAGCCTGAGGGTTCTGAGCCTGAGTCCTCCACTTAGATGTGGGACAGTACTCCTTTCATTACTGGCATTTCTTACTGGTTTTACACATTTCAAGTACAAATACCACATGCTACTGTGATGCAAAAGGGACAGTAAGTATTCTAATAGAATAAAACAGAGGTTAAAAAGTAATTTCACTTGTTATCTCAATGTTTGGCGTATCTTCAAAACCGTATTACTGTAACAACACGTCGTATGCCGTTTCCAACAATCCTTCAAGAACTCACAAGGCTATGATACTAACCTTGCAGAACTGCATTTCTGCCAAACATTTTTGCTGGACGGTCTCATACTGGATGTGAATTTTCATCATACACTGCGCATTGTGGGTATCTGAAGGATACAAGAGGCCATTGTAAAGACTTCTGTATTTCACGGTGCAGTGCGAAATGGAAACAGGACAGAGGACCTGTGCTGAGTCTCAGCACTGGTCATATATCCCACTAGTGTCTTCTCACTTGCCAACCAGTAAAATAAGATATTTTAATACAAATCTTTTTTATCATTATGCTTAAAAGTAGTGAGTTGTTTACAATTGCTAGCAACTTTGCTACTATGCAGGCTACAATCATTAAAACAGGATGTGCTCTGGAGAAAGAGAGGGTAGACACACAGAAAGAAGGCACACCACAGGACTTGGAGAAAGGAAGGATCTAAAATACTCCCCCCCTCAATCTCCAGGAGGTAAAAAGCAGTAGTTTTGTATGACTGAGAACTGTTCTGCATTAAAATGAACTTTCTATTTTCCCCAGATGAATTCTAACCAGGTCATTTCCTGCCAGATCTCACCATGCAAAAATGCTTGTGCTGGCAAAAGGGAGATGATGCAGTAGCCAGTTTGTTTTGGTCACATTGCTAGCTCAAAGCAACTTAGAAGGTACATGGAAATACATGAAATACAGCAAATGTATACTTTCATGACTCATTACTGTCTGGAAAAAAGAAAGAATTGTTTGAATGCCAGATTGGTTTTATGTTTTTCTGACTTACCTATACTTTCGTTTAAATTAACCAAAGTTCTGTACCCTTCGTTTACGTCAGCTTTCGTGTGTGTTGGAGGCAACAAATCACTATCAAAATAGGAAACAACAGTCAGACTTTTTTAATATAACCCAGTCAGTTCTTAAAGGATAAAATTATGAATCAGAGTAACCATACTGCTGTGCTTTATTTTATTTACAGCAATGAAAATAAAACAAGATGACTGCTGTTTTTCAAGGCCACTGTTTACTGACAAGGGACAAACCACAATCTATCTTGTCGCTACATACGTTGTTAAAGAAAAACGGTGAATATTGCAATGCCTTGCACCCAAACCATCTTCCTCTTGTGAGGATGGACATTCAATCATAGCAGTGTTAGACAACTATCAAGACTCCTTTCTCAATTTATTATACAGGTTAAAGTCCCACACAGAAATAATGCCCTGACGAGACCACCAATTTTCACTTACCCAACCTTCCCTCAGCTGCCCCTTTCTACCACGTTTCAAATGTTAGTAAGATTTACTTCTGTCTTCCTGCGTTTCTAGCTCTCGATCACCCCCTACTTAGTGTAACTGGTGCACTGAAAACCAAGAATACGTTGTTTTTTCATTAAAAAGCTTCACAAAAGAAGCCTAAGCCCTGCCTTGCTGCCGCACTGCACAACCACCCACTGCAAGGGAGCAAAGTGCATTTTGTACTCAAGCCCCTCATTAACTCTAGAAAGAATTCTGTTTTCCTTTGTTCCTGTTCTCTCTTTTGTCATACCCAAGGTGCTGCAAAAACTCCAGTCTCCTTTCACTAAGGGACATCTGCTCCGTTACCATATTTTCC
The DNA here is from genome assembly GCA_013399095.1 of Psophia crepitans. Classification (NCBI taxonomy): domain Eukaryota; kingdom Metazoa; phylum Chordata; class Aves; order Gruiformes; family Psophiidae; genus Psophia; species Psophia crepitans. The sequence continues at coordinate 1,093,735 of VWZZ01004507.1, forward strand.
ATTTCTGTTTCCACAGCTGGGGGATTCTGTATCTCTCCATTTGCCATAAATTCTCTGTGGGATGGGAGAATACACTGAAGTAAATATTGGTTTGGGAAAACCTCATCTTTGAAATACAAATACAAAATCTGTTTTATACAAACCAGGTAACAACAACAAAAAAAGCCGCTAAGTTCTGTCAGTTTTTTAGTTTCAGAATGGAAAAATGGTAAAATATTACTGTTTATAGGAAACACAAGTGAACACTAGTCACTTTGTGTTATTCATGCTTCAAAATATAATTGTAAAGTTTCTGACCCGAAACAGTGAACTACGGAGTTCTTTTGGATGAGTTTCCAGTCCTTGACTTTATCCTGCCATTTCAATCGATGTGATAATTCCTTTTGCATCTCTGATTTCATTAGATTGAAGAACAGCTTGGTAATTGCCCTCTGATTAGCCAACAGTGCTCTGTTAATCATCTGTGTATTAAAAAGTAAAAACAGGAATAAAAGCAGCATATAGCACGCACACACACACAAAAATATTGCCTGTTCTATGTAAAAGAGGGAAAAGAATGAAAATGATAAAGAATACCCTGCAAAATAGAAAACCCCCCTATATTGCAGTGATTGATAGGGAGAAATAATTAATTTCAGTTGGAAAAAGACATTGTAGGAATATTCAGATTGCTGTCTTCTTGCAGGTAGAACAGACTCTCAATGTGAAAGATTTACCATGGCCTCATCATTCATGAACCTGTAAACATCAGCTGACAAGAAGAAGGAAATTTCCTCCAGTATCACAGTATACTTCCTCAGCACATCTGTTATCTGTGCAATAAAAGAATAAAACAAAACAAAGCTGTATAACTCAAATCTCAGTTTCCCAAGTTAAGCAATGATACAAAGATCACAATTTTTTCCATTAAAAGAAAATCAACTGGCCAATAGATTGAGAAGTGAATCATATAACCTATTTTAAGTATCTTAAATACAGGGGGGTTTAAATCATTAATAAAAATAGTAACTAAAACATTCAATTTTGTCACTACTCAACTGATTTCTCAATAAAATATCTATGATAATTGAGTGCTCTGCAGACAAGCTGCAATCTGAATTTAAAAGCCAACTTCCTTTCAGCTACCTGTAGCGAATTCATCAGTGGTTGTTTTAAACAGACACAAAATTTAAGCAAATGTGGTCATCTCCGGTATTTTTCATAACTAGTCAAACAGAAAAGCTACTGGTGACGCTGTTGGACCTATTCAACGCGTCTACATGACAAAGGGAAGGGCAGACAGCTTTTGTTTGCCTACAAGGACAAAGCAGCAGCAAGGACTTCCTTACAGATTGTCCATTTATTCACCCAAACCTTTCACTTTTACAGGTCAGGCTGAAGCCTACATAACTGCAGTATCTCTGCTACTGACACCCAGCCTACCCAAACTAAAATCAGCTGGGGCACATCTGTGCACACTCTCAGCTGCAGAACAAGGACATCCCAACAAAATAACATTAGACCTGAAGACAGCTTGACCTAAGTAAGCTTGCAGAAAAATAAAAGCAGCACACATATTCCTTGTGTCTTTTTTTCTACCACAATTACCTGTACTAAACACCTTCTAACTGGAAAGACGTATCTTCTCCCAGTTATGTGGATATAAAATGAGAGAATGATCTATCCGTGAAAAGACAGTAGTCACCTATACAACAGAACCCCCGGCAGACCTCTGACTCCTGTGGAAACAAGCTACTCTTTGCTCTGCATCCATGATTACAAGCAAATAATCATCTCATACTTAATCAACAGCTATTAAAGACTACAGCTCACTTTGTCAGCTCGACTCCTTTCAACTTTTTTTAGGGATTCATCCATTTCCCTAATCCACTTCCTTCTGGTCAAGGATTCCTGACGGATGACGTTCCACAGTTCTTCCAATCCCTGCAAGAAGGATTTACTTGCAATCTCACTGAAAAGTAAATATGAAAAAAGGCGGCAAACCCCTCCCCACTTATATCTTAAAACTAGAGCAAGACATAAGAAGCTACGTTACACAGACCAGGTACAAATAACCGAAGACGAGACAATGGCACGAGCTGCCTTACTTCAATCGAGAAACTTTCCAGGGTAGTGTCCAATTCAATCTTTTTAAACAGAAGTTCAATTCTTTTATCAGATTCCATCAGTTTTGCCAGAAGGAGTTTTCCAGGCTCCAAAACAAAGGGTTCCATCTCCTGAAAAGGTAAAGAAGTCAGTCTGATCTTTTGAATGTTAGGCCTGACCTCAGTGTGGTACTCTAGACTATCTGGATTACAAAACCCAGGCTTACCCTGGCAATGCAGGCGAGCTCACGATACATCGAGGCCAGTGCTTCATCGTGACGGCCTCGCCGGCGTTCTGACAGGCTTTCCAAGATATTACTGCTTGTTTCCTCAGGAACTGCCAAGAAAGAAATGGGGATGATGTAGCTTGGAACTATTGCTGCAGGATACATAACACATGCACAACGAATCACTAAATCCACGCTCTGATATCTGCAGTTGGTGCGGCTATTACAGTGTGTGACAGCTTTCCACGGGAAGGGAAATCTGTGTAAATGTAGGTTAAAAATAGTAAAGCACATTTAAAAATATTTCCTTTGGTTTTATTAATTTATGATTTTCAGAAGGATAAAAGCACAGCAGCTCTGAACTAAGTTCAGGTGTGACACAAAGAATTGCAACTCCCAAGAATGAGATCTGCTTACATCACAACTGGAATTTACCATCTAAACACAAACTGTGATTGATAAAAAATTCTACAACCACATTTTCTATGAGTAAGCTCTTTATCTTCAAATTACCTACAAATCATCAGAAATACGTCAGGTCATTTCTAAGGTTGATTTTATACCTTGCTCAACTAAAACCATTACATGTGTGGTGGCTCCAAAGAATGCAAATTAAAATATCTGACATTAAAGGAAATACATTTTACCGATGAAATCGGGTAGGGCTCTGACTTCCTCAGCTGCATTTACATCTACGCTTTTCCAAGCCTTTCGAAATGTACCTTCTCTGAAACAGAAAGAGAATAAACCTTTGATTTGCACTAAATAGATAAGAGGAGGGACTTGCAGTGGGTGTAATATTCAATTTAATTGGCAAAATGTAACATTTATGTGAAACATAAGCATCGTTCTAACTTCAAAGACTATGATTCAAAGAATCAGTGTTGCTTCTTCTGAGATGAATGGAACTGAGTAATTACCTAGCCTGGGTTGATCACAACCTCAAATCTGCGATGATGGCATGAAGGCATTAAATGCTAGACTTGATACGTGTAAAATAGAGACATACGTACTAGCTCTGAAAGATAAAAAAACCCTATGAACTGTTAAGTAAGAACTAGCAAGAAATGTGGAAGTAGCCTTTATCTGCCCACTGCACTTCCCCATCGGCTGGGCACTGTTTCTCTTTGGGGGAAGTGAGGATAAGGGTGTCACTGTCCAGCAGAACGGTTAGGGTGAAAAGGATGGATGCACTAGTTTCTCTTCATCCTCATTACATGATTGTTATGTAAGCCATTAACATAGCTTAAAATTAGTTCAAAAATATGTATCAGACTGGACTTATATTTAGAGTGCACTGAACAAAAAAGACATACAATTTCTTTTTAAAAGCAAAGCCATACAATATGCATGCCACTGCAAATATGAGCCTGTTACTCTGTATGTTAACAGGCAGCAGGTCATTAAACTCAATTTACATCTGGCAAGGAGACAGTCTGTTACACGTCGTTAGTGCTGTGACCAAGCATTCAGGAGTGTCCAGCTCTTGGTGCAAACCTTACAACTTCGTACCTATAGTCACAAACATATAAATTGGAGTTTTATGCTTCTGTTCTCTACCTGTACGATGGTGGCTTTTCTGTGGAGTCATTGTAGGGCTTGATTTCATCAGACTTCTGCCGGTAACAGGACAGTAGCAGTAGCCTGGCATCGGTAGAAATTGCTGAATTCCTGACCAAAGTGAGCCTTTCACTCTTTAGAGAAAACTTAGTCTCATTCCTTACTTCATCTGAAGAGGGTGCAAAGTGAACCTTCAAAGAACTATAATCAAAATGGTTAGAATTCTTTCCAACCTACTGAACGGAGAACAGTAACAAAATAATTGTTAAAGATATTGAGGAAAGGTGGTGAAAGAGAAAGGTAAAATAGTGAACTCTACTTGGCACATGCACAACCATTTTCATCTGAGGCTGTTTTCAAAATGAGAAAAGAAAATAAACCCCTTTCCTCAGAGAGGAAAAACCGAAGCAAAGTGGATCGCGTGCCTTGTTGACAAGGAAAGCCAACAGCAGAGTGAGAAATGCCGAGTCTGGCTGCCTGTGCCCCTTAACAGTGCCGCGTGACAGCGGTTCCGCCCTCAGGGAATGCACCCTGACACCCAGCCAAGGCGCAGGAGCCCCACGGGGGCATCCCAAAGCCTGTGCTGAAGATCACATTTTCTACCGAAACAAGCAAAAAGCAGGAAGGCTGCGTGACCTCTGGCTTGACCTCACCACTTTCACAGCCAGCAAACAACTGACCAACGCGATTAACTCATCCGGCTTTTTCCAGTTTTGTTATTTTTTACCTCATCCTCAAAGATCCCTCCGCAGAATTCCCCGCTGGGAAGGAGACGCACAGCCCCCACCGGCCGCACGGGCCCGGCCCAGCCGACTTCCAGGCCCGTTTCCAGAAGAACGGCGATTTCCCAGCTAGGGGCCAAGAGGAGATCAGACATTCCCGTCTGAAAAGGTTCTCCCGCGGGTGAAACCCCAGGCCTGCCGCACGGTGCCCACCATCCGCTAACACCGCTGCGGGCGAGGCGTTCGGGGGTTTAACACCCCCTGTGGGATGGCTCACCAGTGCTCGAGGGGCTGGAGCGAAGGGGAAGAGCCCGCCGCGTCCCCTCAGGGCAGCGAACACTCACCTCGGGAACGTTCCCGTCGCATAGCAACAAGAAGGGGGCGTGGCGGGCTGGCCGCCCGTCGCCATGGCAGCGCTGGGGGCGGGGCCTAAGCATGCCCCGCCCCCTTTGGGGAACTCCGCCCTCCCGGTCCCCCCGCCGGTACCCCGAGCCCCGGGGAGCCCCGCATGGCAAGCACCGCCGGCAGGCCTCTGGGACACAGCCCGCTCCGTACGGCCCGCCAGAGGCCCAACCCCAGCCGATGCTTTCCCTGCAGCAGACCAATAACCGCTGTAACTCTAACGGACCAGCAGAAGGCGTTTCTCTGGGGCAGAAATTTAATTAACACACACACAACAGGCAGTCTGTCATTGTGAATGTGCGGCCCGTGGCCGTGACCGTCCCCCCAGACCCCAGCAGAACTTCCACCCCCGTTGCCCCAGGCTCACTTTAAGCCAGCCTTTCTCAAGTCCTCTGGCAGAACCCGGCCCTTCTTCCGGGCCCTGGCTTTCTTCTTCTCTATCCTCTCCTTCTTCTTCTTCTGAATGTTCTTGCGACGCTTCTCCTGCCGCTGTTGCATCTTTTCCACCACGTTTTCTGTCCGCTTCTCCCACTGCCTTTGGCACTGCGCTTTACGCTTCTCCTTACGCTTCAGAGCTTCTTTCAGACGCTCCTCGTCATCGCGAATCTTCACGCCTTCTGCCTTATAGAGAACGTTGGTCCACTTCATCTTGTTCTCCAGCTCCTGAGCTTTCTCCTGGTCCTTATCCTTGAGATCCTCCAGCTTATTCTTCCTGGTCTCCAGCCTGCTCAGCAGCTGCTTGTAGTTTCTGCCTGTCAGAGGGGTGATATTGCCTTTCACTGCTTTCCTCTTCTCCTTCTTCTTCTGGATCTTGCTCAACTCATTCTCTTCACGGATTTCGACCCTGTTAAAGACAATCTCAGCTGTGCTCTCCTCCTTTTTGCTTTCTGGCTCTACTGGGACCTCCTCAGTTTCCTCCTTCACCATTTTTGCCTTCATCTTCAACTCCTTCCTTCGGCGCTTCTTTCTCTCCCTCTCGTACTTCCTTCGCTGCCTCTTCTCCAGGACGGCAGGGGGTAGTTCTTTGGCATCATCCTAAGGAGAAGGACGGACATGAATCAGGAGCGTTAAAGGGATAAAGCAGAATTAAAAGTGGGATGTCCTCAAGCTCCCTGTTTTAAACTTCTAAGAAACACACTAATGTGAGCAGAAGTCGTGGGCTCAGCTTTCAGAGATACTAAACACAGCAAAGGCATTTCAAGCCCTTCACTCTCTCTCAGCACCCCGTAGCTATGTTCTCTTTCAGGCTCCTTGTGCTTTTCTTTCCCCCTAATAATCACCAGGGATGTGCTCTCCTCCAAGCCAGGCCCTGCTGCTTCTCACGTGTTTTTCCAGACCACAGAATACACCCAGGTCACCCAGCAAGATCCACGGGCAACCCCCCGGAAGACGGAATTAGCTCAAACCCGGAGCCGTGTAAGATTGTAGTCTTGTCCCCACGCCTCTGGGAGGCTAGGGAGAATTTATATCTCATAAACCCACATACGGATGCATATTAAGCGTTCTCATACTTGTCCAGAAGCTTTCTTAATCTTCTCATGTAGTCTCTGACGCAAGAGATTCATTGCAGAAAAAGAAGGGGAACCCAGTTCACTTTTGCTCCCTGAAAATGAGAGGAAAATAAAAACACTCAGAGGCCAGCACTAGCTAAACAGAACTTTGTACAGCTATGGGAAAAGCTCTGAGAGCTCTTTAGATGCTGTGAATAGAACAGAAGATCTAAAGAAACCAAGAGTTTAAATTTCACTGGTTTCATTACAACTCCTCATTTCCTATCCACATATCATTCTATGCTGACAGCCCCCGTGGCCTGGCACGCCCTGTGGCTGCCTAACAGGCCACAGGACAAGGACCAAGCTAGCGGGAACAAAGATGCCAAGGACCAAAGCCGGCCTGGCATGCCAGAGATTGCCTCCACACAGTAATTCCCGGAAGTTACCCCAAAACATAGAAATTCTGCGATTCACACTAAAGGCTATTTCCAGAGATCCAGTGGTGAGGTTACAAACATCTGTATAGATGGATAAGCTTTTAGGGCACATGGAATAAGGAAAAATGTTTTCAGTTCAGCTGATTTTCTTAAAGGCTTTCCAAAATACACATATGTGAAGCAACTGAAAAGCAGCCACCTCAGCTGTGGTAACTTTAACCAGATGATGGCAAGGCTGGTGCTCCTACCTGTAACCAAACTCTCATTTTCACTTTGTGTAACAGCTCCCTGTGGAGACCATTTGTTGGCTTGAGGGGCTGCTTTCCGTCCCAGAGTAGGTTTATTGGTGCTGGAGACCACCTGTTTGACCGAAGGAGCATTCGTCTTCTCAGCTTGCTTCCTGGGTTTCTTTCTCTTCTTTTTCTTGAGTGGCCCACCAGCTTCCTCGGGCTGGCCTGGCTTAGAGACTAGAAGACAAATTACACAAAACAGGACAATACTACATATCCACTTCATAACACTCGGTTATTACTGAGTTATTACTGCAATGGCACATCTCAGTCTCAAACCCCCACAGTTTAGGATTTATTTGCGCAGGGCTGATCACGCTCGCACCCTGCCCTGGAGCCCCAGCTCTCCCAGCCCAACCGCCACGGGTACAGAAGGGCCCAGGAGCACCGTGCCACAGCAGGCTGGCTTTTCCTGCAAAGCCGGCACAATGCGCTGCCCCGGGCCGAGCACCCGGTGAAACAAGCCCGCCACAGGCCCAGACTCCCGCACACGGGCCAGGAGGGACAGACGCCGACTCGCTGCAGCTCCGTTACCAAATTTCCTCTTCCGCGACTCCGGGGCGTGCTGCACGCAGACCTTCCTGGCCAAGCCCTGCAGGTAGGAGTCCTGGGCGGCCAGGCTGGCCATTATCGCCCGGCTCTCTCAGCGCGGACAGGCCGCACGGGTCCGAGCCGAGCCGAGCCGAGCCGAGCCGAGCCGCCCACTCCTCAGGGCACCGGGAGGACCGCAGCATCCTCGTGCGGCGCCTCCGGCAGGAAGTGACCTCACTGGGCCGGAAGTGACGGCCAGCAGGGAGCGCCGGTGTGGCGGCGGAGCGGGCGGCAGGAGCTGGGCCCAGCAGCGGGGCCGGCATCGGCCCGGGGCTGTGCTGCAGCCAGCGAGGGCCAGGGGCCCGGCGCCGAGGGGCTCCGAAGCCTCAGGGTGCCCCAGGCAGACGGGGGAGGGTGCTCGGGCCTCCTCTGGAGCGGCGCCCCGCCGCCCCCACCGTCCCCGGAGCCACCCGGGAAAGGTCCTCCGCGTTGCCGCTGCCCGGTTAGGCTCCGACCTGGAGGTCCCAAACCCTCATGTGGGCTGAGCCGGCCGGAGACAGACCGGTAACCGGTTCGGTCTGCGGGGTGTGCTGGGGTCGGTGACCGTGATGGCTCCGGGCACGGGACGGGCTGCAGCCGCCGCCGCAGGGCGCGGGGGCGCTTCAGAACCCCGGGGGCACACCCGTCCTAGCGCAGCTCATGCTCGATGCTGTCATACCTTTACCCAACCTTGCAGCTGAAAACACACGCTTTAAAAATTACATAAAAGAGTTAGTTTTATTCAACCACCTAATTACAAAAATAAATGGAAGAAAAATAAAACAAAAATGACACTAAAATTCACAGCCTAAGCAACGAGACGTTACAGCAGGACGCTGGGGAATCTTGGCTCAGCCACCCGGAACGCAGCCGTGGCTCTGCGGCACCCACACCAAGCTGCCGGTTCAGCCACCCCCTCAGCAGCGTGCTGGGGCTGATGCAGAACAGCTGCAGAGGGACAGGGCGGGAGACGCGCCGAGCTGCCAAAGCACCAAAACTGTTTCTTTGAAAGGAAACCACCAACCGAGTTATCCCTCACTGCTCCGTGCCCCCCAGCCACCTCCAGATGGATCAGACAGAACTACGGCCACCGTAAAAGCTGGCTTCGCCCTAGCTCAGGCTCTGTCGACAGAAAGTGTCTGCGTGAACACCGGAAAAGGGATCGGACCAACTGAAGCATATGGCTGCTGCTGGCTGCAGCCTCCAGCAAGTGGCGTCCCCCGTACCTCAGTCCCATCCTCAGTTTGCCCTTTCCTCTCCAAAAGGGAGAATACTGCTCCTCCATGAGCGCCTCCTGGCAGACCTGCTGTCAGGTCTCCTCAAAACCTCCACCTACGCTTAAAAATCCCGAAGGATTGCAAGTGTGAAGTCCAAGTCTGTGAAGCACTCCGACAGCAGAGACCTCTGTGTCAGAAGTACTGCGTGACTCTTACTCTAGTTAGTGGAACAGAGGTCTCAGATGCCACCTGAGAGAGCTCTAAAGCAGCCAGGACATCAATAACCTTGGGAAGGAGGTTTTTGATACAACACTCATGTTTTTGATACAACCCCCGCAAACACTCACTGCCCCCAGCTTTGGCTCAAGTTTCTCCCAAACAAAGTCAATTCCCAACACTCCAGTGCAGTGAGATTCACGTGGAAACAAATTAGATTTCTAATGTACTCTACGTATAACTATCACATAAAAGCAAACCTAACTAATGAGTTAGAACAATCAGCGTTGTATTTACTTATCGTTATCTCTTAAGGGAGAGGAACACTCATGGCGATGTCCCGGGGTAGAGAAAGCACCGTGGCCACCCAGTGCGCAGAAACCTGCAAATCCAGCTCCAGTGCCTTCTCCTGACAGCGGGAGACGCTTGCTGAGTGCAGCAGGTGGAAGACTTCCAGCAGCGCAGTGCTGCCAGGAGGAATGCGTCGGGCAGCAGAGGATCCTCTTCAGGAGTGCTCCGTGGGGCCTGCCCCGTGCCCGTTCACGTGAGGGTGCGATGGGGTTGAGCTCTGCGAGGTAGCAACGCTCTGCTCTGCTGTGGCAGCTGTCAGAGGCATGGAGAGGCTTTCGGGGGACAGCGTGGCAAAGTCTTGTCTCCAGTAGGCTTCGCACAGTGGAAGATCATTGCTGTCACACAGACTGTAGCTTTCCAGAACAAACAACCCCAGTGAGGAGAGACAGCAGGTGCAGTAAGAGAGGAGGGGAGGGAGGGAGGGAGGGAAAGGGTGGGGGGAGCAAGACAGAAGCAAAGCATTAAGAAAATGGCAAAAAAACGTTCATGGATGTAAGGTCTGTGTTCACAATTTCATCACAAGTCTTGTGACACTGGCCATCCCTAGGACACCCCTTAAGGGCTGGTCTTGAACCTCATGGGCCTGCTGAGTGAGCGTCAGGGAAATTTCAGAGACAAAATTATTGCTACAAACGGAAACGGAGGCTCCATTCTAATCCAGACACTCTAAGTCTCTGGAAAGATCCAGGCTGAAGTCCTGGCACCCCAAACGTGGGAGTTCTGCTACTGATTTGGGCGAGGCAAGGACCTCATCCGTAATTATTTTACTTGGAGTTAGATCACAACCTATGTGAGGAAAAAAATTTAAGTTCAGCAAAAAAGCTGGCACAATTGTTTTAGGGCCTGTCCCTGTCATGATAAAGAAGAAACCTCTTTGCACCTTCACCCTTTCAGTAACGCGCTCCACAGCAGGTCCAGGTCTTCTACTGAAGCTCCCCAGCCTGATTAAAAAGCACTGACGGCTCCTACTAGTTATAGCAGAAGCTGAGTTAACAGTTCTTCTAAAAGCAGCTTGCTGGATTTGACTGCTGTAGACTTCAGAGCTGGATGAACCAGCAGTGTGGGAAAGTACGAGTGGCCAATTTTTGCCTGTGCTCTGAGGAAAACACAACGTGGAAGGGCCAAAACTAAAAAGAACAATGATGGAAGAAACTGGAACAAAACCAAAACATTCCGAAGAGAGGAAGGAGCTGCACACACACGAGACACCCAGGACAAAGTGAGTGCTGGAGCGGAAAGCAGCTTGCATTCAGAGTAAAACAAACCCAATGGGTCAAGTGATTTTGTTGTTGCAGCTTTATTTACAGTTTTAATGTATGGACTTGAATAGATGGGAAATACTTAAAGTGTAGAAATATGAGACACTTGAAATTGCACAGACATGAAACATGTTGAGATCTAGCCCCACACACAAGACAGCTCCTGTGATCTCAGAGGGAGCAGTGGAACGTAAATGCAAGTTTGGGGTTTAGGATGAGAGAAGACAAGCTGGACTTGGAGTTACTGCTCTGGGGAACAAGCACACAAAGCACTAGTTGCAAGCGTCTACTTCTGAGCTCTTTTCTGGCAGCATCACCCAGCTGGTTTGCAGTAGAAGTGAGACGGCAGCAGATACAGGTTTTGTATCTGTGGCCTTTGTAAAATCCCTTGGAAGATCACCCTGCCCTACAGTCCCCACCACGCCGTGAAGTTGCGTTCAGTTAGCAAAGACCTTCAGGACTGAACCAGAACTATGACTCCTTTTCTGTCAGTCTTAGACCTCAGACCATGGTTTCCAAGGAAAACCCTGCCACAGCATCCACCACATCTTGGCAGATAAGCTACTAAGAAAATTTTAGCTGTGTCACAAGCGTAACTGCTGCCCCAGTTAGAACAGTCCCAAGTCTAAGCTTTGCCCCTCACATAACACTCCTCAAAAGTCAGAGTGAACAAGTAGCTACCGCACAGCCCACCACAGCACTGCCCAACCTGCTGCTCTCTCCCTTGGCTGAGGGTTTCTCAGTGCGTGGAAAGGACTTCGCAACTTCCCTCAGGGCAGGCAGGCAGGTCTGTGCACAGAGCGACAGCTCTACTTAACACAGAGCCAGAAAGCAAAGATTTCTTCAGAACAATCTACTCAGCTTTAGTTTCAAGGACCTGCTTTCAGGTCTCCTCATCAAAAGCCCCATGTACACATAAAAAGCCTGGCAGCTGTGGGCAAGAGGCTGCCTCCTACACCCTGTTAGCACAACGGCAGCAATACCTGCTGCGCAGGAGACGCTCCCTCTCCCTTCTGCTGGCTTTTCACAGCCATTGGGAGCAGAGCACAGGGACCAAACAAGCCGCACAGCACAGGGCAGCTCTCACCTTCGCAGCACCTGGAGGTGTGCTGCTGCGGGGAGCTCACTTTTCTACAGCTTTCTCTGGAGGGATGACCTAAAATAAACTAACCAGTGACCTTCAGGGAAAGCATGGGAGAGCAGTGTGGCGGGATGGCTGTATGGAACCCACGGCCTGCGCACCTCTATAAATCCTGTGGGATTAAGCCCCACAAAGAAGTAACCGATGGTGAAGAGGCAACCTCAGCTGGGCTCCCAGGACAGCACAGAATGCCTGTTTGTGGGCAAACCAGCTATTGCATTTACAGCCATTTAAACATGATTATCACTCAAGACTATGTGACATAACAAAAACCTTTTTCCCACATTAGACATTAATGTTTCATTAAAAATATCTTAGTATTCTAATTATAAAAGGACTTTGCATAAATCACTGTTTCTATATTCACACACACACACACAATTTCTTTGGTGCAGAAAAAGACAGGAAAGCGCACAGGAAGGGAATAAGTGCTAAAAGCAAATGACTAAGTGCTGCGTGATGACAGGATTCAGTGGAGGCATCATAGCTCTGTAGAGTTGCCAAGTTTCCTCACCTCGCGACCACTCTTACAAGAAAGAGCGTGAAGGCAAATCTGTATGGGGTATGCCAACATTTGTGCTTAGATGTTCATTCCGCTATGGAAGGTTGCTTTACATGGCATCTGCTGCCAGGCAGGTGAACAGACCATGCCAGCATGGTCAGAACCCCTCAGTGCAAAAGTTAAAGCTACTAGCACACAGCGGTGGCAGTCCTGTGACAGCGTGAGGGAAGCACGCCTGGCACACGTGAGGCACTCTCATCCCACACCGCATCACTCTGGATACAGCTCAGTGCTGTGCTGTACGCAGCCTGTGTAGTGGACGCACCCTGAGCTATCAGGGCCTGGGCTGGTGCTTGGGTTTGTGACCATCACTCTTGGTTTCCAAGATACTTCTATTTCCCCCGCCGCACCCCGAAAAAATGAGTAAATTTTGAAAAACAGCTCTGAACTTTAACCTCTGGTTGTCTTCCAATGTCATAGGCAGTTCCTAAGCTGTGTTATATCGATATCTCTTTACTCTTAAAATACATACATTAGTCAAACAATGGCCTAACTTCCAAAGATATTGAGCCATTAAAGTTTTAGCTGAGTTAGCTGGGCTCACAGGCATTCAGCATTTTTAGAAGGAAGGGAAAGGTAAAAATTGAAAACCTGGTCATTAAAACTTTAAATAAGATTTTGAAAAATTTTTCTTTAGAAGTCATAGCATTATTGCACTGAGTTCACTTAGCTTGGACAGTGCAGCCAAAACAATCAGGTTCTCCTTTGTTTTCATTTACTGCATCATCAACTAGAAGTGCTGGAGTGCATCAAAGAAAATAAAATTAAAAAATAAAGTGTCTGAATTTCTCTAAAGCCTGTTTTCTAAGTAAGAGTCTTCAAAAAATATTAAAAATCTCACAAGCAAATCAGTAATAAGTCACTATTCCGTAGAAAATCCTATCACAATACTTCATAATTCCGTGAAACTGAGCAAGTCTTTTTTGCTCATTTCAGACATTCACCCCAAGAGGGCTCCAGGCAGGCAGGGGCAGTGGACTACAAGGGAAAAGGCACACTGTGTAACCAGGTCACTTCTGAAAGGACTCACCACAAGGATGTGGTGATCTCATCTAACATGAGGACCCAGCTCAGGAAGGTAGCCTCTCTAGGGAGAGGGACAGGGGCTCCTCCACAGGGATGCTCAGAAGGCTGTAGCCCCAAGGAAATTAATCTCCTTTTACAATGATTACAAAGGAAGCCTAAGCAATTATCTGTCAAATCTACCCAACTAAAGAAGGCACCAAGAGTTGGATGCTGTGAGTATCTCCTTCACCATGACATTTACACCCTGTAGAATATCTACAGGGAAAAGGCAGTTGCTTTAGCTGCAGAAAAAGAGTTTGACCTAATTAAAAACAGGAGTAAAATTCTGTTGGGAACATTCTCAAGACCTGTACTCTAAGAACTACTTGTTTGGACTAACTGCCCCAAAAGGGTTGGAGTCACAAGGCAGAAGTCCACTGCCCTATTTGTACCTGGAAGAGTAATATTCTTCTTCTAGCTCGTACAGGTCAATGGAGATCTCATCCCGCAGTGCAATCAACTTCTTGTCACATTCCTCCTGCAGGCTTCTCAGCTGCTGGTTGCGTTGGTTGATGGCTTCATTCACGGAGGGGAAATCATTGAGGATCAAGAACTGCTTCAGGTCAGACACAAGTTTCATCAGGGACTCACCAGCTCGGACCTTGCAGCAGGGAGAAAAACGGCATAGCACACAGTACATCAAAACAGTGCATTGCTCCCGTTCTAAAATGGGATCTCCCAAGCCACTCCTTCAGCCCAAGCCTTAAATAAAGTAGGCACGTCCGTGTTATGTGAGGATTCTGACAGAAGCATGCAGCTGACAAGCCAGCTTTCCCCCTAGAGAAGGGATTCACCCAACAGCCACCCCAAATATCAGGTCACTTTTCTAGCAGCAGTCCTCGTGAGTGTTATGAAGGCTGCGCTAGATGCGATAATGAACCCAACAGTACCTGAAGGATGTGCTGCCCACTGATTTGAACAGCAGATGCTACTCACAATGTTTGCAGCTCTGACATGCATCTCATAGTTATCTTGTTCACCCTGGGTTGCTCGAGAGACTTGAGTTTCATCCTCAATCTAAAGAAAAACGTACACATATGCACCTTTACATACTAAAATCCTGATGCACGATTACCACACGATAAGGTACCTTATTTCAGTTCAGTTCACACCTGGAATGCCTGAGGTGGCTTCAGGACTCTATGGCACCCACGGATCATCTTTGCTGAACCGGGGAGAACCACTGGGTAGCACCACGGTTTGGCTGCCCGCAGGGCGGAGGCAGGGGGGCCAGCAGCAGCCGGGCAGAGCTGACCGCCGCCCGCCCTGAGGAAGGAACTCTGCTCCCTCACGGCCGCCATCGTCGGAACCGGGAGAAAGATGCCCCGCCGCCCCCCTCAGGGTCTCAGGGCCGCCCGCTCTCCTCTCAAGAGCATCCCAACTCTCCTCAGGGTCTCAGGGCCGCCCCAACTCTCCTCAGGGCCGCCCCCGAGGAAAACCCGCTCCTCTCCCCTCAGGGGCCCGGGTTCTCCCGCGGGCTCGGCACCCTCCCCTCAGGGCGCGGCTGCGGCCCGGACCCACCTTGGCAGTCTTGATGATCTCGGTGAAGTTGTCCATGATGGATTTAATGTCATCCTTGAGGCGCTTGTTGTAAGACTGCAGCAGGGTCTCCTTGCTCTGCGGCAACACCCGCTGCTGCGCCATGGCGGCCCCCTCCTTCCCGCCCCTCCCGGCCCGGCCCCTCCCCTCCCTTGCCCCGCCCCGCGGCGCGCGACGCCGCCGTCCTCTNCCAGCATGCACTGCTCCGCCTTTTTCTGCCTCGGTCCAAGATGGTGAGTGGCGGCGGGGCCGCGGTGGGGGCTGGGGTCATCCGCCGCCATCCGCCCCCATCGCTGGGCAGGGCGAGCCGCCGGGGGGCTCGGTAGCTTGGGGAGGGATGGTGGAGGGGTGTTTCGCGGTCGGTTTGCGGTAAGAGGGGCCGGTCCCGGGGGGGCCGGGTCTGGGCCTACCCGCCGGCAGTGGGGCGGACATGCAGTGCGGCGCTGCCCGGCTCGGGCTGCTGGGAGCGGGGCAGGCCGCAGCCCTCTTCCCGGTGTAGGGTGGGAACCCCGGGCCGGGCTCGGTGGCCAGTAACGTGCACTGGGCGCGTCTCGGCTGCTCGCGGTGCCGGGGAGCGCCGGGCTGGTGAAGTGCCTGGGAAGATGCGTGTCCAGGCAGGACTGATTCTAAGTACACAAGTGTCGGAGGCAAAAGGAGGGGTGTTGTGTGTCTTACTTGCAGCCGAAAGGAAAGAAGGCCAAGGGCAAGAAGGTGGCACCGGCCCCTGCTGTAGTCAAGAAGCAGGAGGCCAAGAAGGTTGTCAATCCTCTCTTTGAGAAGAGGCCCAAGAACTTTGGCATCGGTGAGTAAGTGGATATTTGGGCAACTCGTTGAAGATTTTCTTGCTTTATAGATAGGTGGCCAAGTTGTAAACAGAATGCTGTTGTAATAAAGATGTGGAGTGGGGAGAGTGGTGGAGGCAGTTGCCTTGCTGCCTGCAATTCATTAGGTGTATGAAAGCGGTTTTGGGCAATTTGCTGAATTTCTCGTGTTGTGAAGATTCGTTGTGTGATTGTTGTGATCAGTCTTGTCCTTCCTGCACGTGATGTGGCAAATCAGTTCAGGCTTCTGTAGTGCCATTTTTGTACGGTGTGCAGATGATGTGAAAGAATATTTGCTATCTGAGTGACGGTGCTGACATATCACCACCAAGATCACTGATGCACTTGTGCCTATTCCACGCTGTTGCCGTGTGGGTTTGGAACAGCTTTGAGTTAAAGTCTCTATTTTTTAGGACAGGATATCCAGCCGAAGCGTGATCTCACGCGTTTTGTGAAATGGCCACGCTACATCAGACTGCAGCGCCAGAGGTCCATTCTTTACAAGCGCTTGAAGGTGCCTCCTGCTATTAACCAGTTCACTCAGGCTTTGGACCGCCAGACAGGTGAGGATATGCCCCATGAAATTCTCCTGCCTTGGGTCCGCAGTGGTGTATGCCTCAGAAGAGGAAAGAAACCAAAATAAGGCTTAACAAGGGAAGCTGGAGAGTCTGTGGATGCATTTTGGGGAGGCTTTAGGAGTGATTGGGTGATGTGAACAGCAGGCTGCTGTCTGAATTTGCTGCCTCATAGCTGCGATGTACTTTGAAAAGGGAGTAGAAAATACCAAAGCTCCTGTTTTAATCCGAAGCCACGATTATCTTAACTGTGTGTTTCCATGGGAGTCCATTCTTCCAGCTTTTAAACTCTAAAAAAACCAGAGTTTGAGGAAACAAGTGCAACACGTTGCTTGCTGTAAAGGAGAACATGCACCATCTTTAATCGTAAATGCTGTGGGGCTCAACAGGCACTTCCTCATCCAGGCAGTGCAGGAGCTCTCACTGCAGGGAGGTCAGTACGGGCTCTAGAAGTGCTGGAGGTGCTCTCGCATGGTGCAAATGATGCCAACTCTTTACTGTCTAAATGCACTTGATGACAACCACCAAGATCGCTGATG
Organism: Psophia crepitans; assembly: GCA_013399095.1. Taxonomy (NCBI): domain Eukaryota; kingdom Metazoa; phylum Chordata; class Aves; order Gruiformes; family Psophiidae; genus Psophia; species Psophia crepitans. Next base: position 1,110,805 of record VWZZ01004507.1, read on the forward strand.
CACTACAGTCTTTTAAAAAGTAACGCTTAGATTTTCAGGTCACGCACCTAACTAACTAGTGGACGTTCTTTTCCAGCTACGCAGCTTCTGAAGCTGGCGCACAAATACAGGCCAGAAAACAAGCAAGAGAAGAAGCAGAGGCTACTGGCTCGTGCTGAGCAGAAAGCTGCAGGAAAGGGAGATGCTCCAACTAAGCGGCCACCGGTCCTCCGAGCAGGTAACTTTGTACGTGGACCTGGCTGCTTGGCATGTACGGGAGCATGGTATTTTGTTAGCAAACTGATGAGAAGAGTTGGTGCTCTGCTCAGGATTGGACAAGCTATTGCAATGATGTATGAATTTCTTCACCTGAACTCAAAGTGAAGAGTAAAATAGACGAGCTTTTTAACCCTGAGCTTTAGCAAATTGTCCATGGAGTAGTTGCTCTGTGCTACTGAACAGATGTGAAAGGTTTTCACAACTTTCATAATGAAGTGTGCTGTCGAATCTGAGCTGGTTCTGTGAGGCTTGTATGAAAGCTCTGAAAAGAGACCAGAATCGCAGCTTACCTTTAACTTGCTTTTCAGGTATCAACAGTGTCACAACTCTGGTAGAGAACAAGAAAGCTCAGCTCGTAGTCATTGCCCATGATGTAGACCCCGTTGAGGTGAGCATACTCGCTGGTATGTTACAGGCTACCCATGTAACTTAAGGCGAGGTCAGAACTGGGTTTGGGGTGAAAATGCATTTTGGGACAAATTTATTGTGTGAAAAGAGAATTCATAAAAAGATGTATTTACCAGAACTGGCATGCTTATGCATGTTCATAGCTGTCCTGTATTACAATGAGGCTTGGCCCTTGCAATGATGTATGAATTTCTTCACCTGAATCAATAATGAAGAGCAAAACGAGCTTTTTAACACTGAGCAATTGCCACAGCCCAGGTGGATTCAAAGAATAAAGAGATGTTCTCCCCCAGTTATACAGCACGTTCCCTTTCTTTTCAGCTGGTGGTCTTCTTGCCAGCTCTGTGCCGCAAGATGGGAGTGCCGTACTGCATCATCAAGGGCAAAGCCAGGCTGGGGCGACTGGTCCACAGGAAGACGTGTACCTCTATTGCTTTCACCCAAGTTAACCCGTAAGTATTCTGTGCGCAGACTCGATTCTCAGTGGCGAAGGCAGACTGCCCGTAAGCGCAGGCTGTGGGGCAGACAGATAGCAAGCATGGGTGTCTAGTTTAAAGTGGTAAAACTAAAATACTACCTCTGTAATGTCTAATACAAATGTCCTTTTGTATGAAGAGCTCTGATCCTGAAGATACAGATTATTTTGGTTTGCCAAAATGGATTGTTACTGTAAAATACGTAGATGGCACTATTAACCTTAACCTGAGCAGTGCAGGTTCCTACAGTGTTGATGGTCAGAGTGGTTAACCCTCTGCAAACGATGCTTATGCTTCACCTGAAAAATCACGTTGCCACTAAGAGCTCTTAAATCCCAAGGCAAAAGATTTATGGAAAGTGTTAAACTGAGGCTCAAAAGGAATTAAAACTATCACCAACAGGGAGGATAAGGGAGCCCTTGCAAAGCTGGTGGAGGCTGTGAAGACCAACTACAATGACAGATATGATGAGGTAAGATTCTCTGTGCTGCTAGCCTTGTCTTTCAGTTTATGCTGTTAATGTCCCCAAAAGCTTACCAGTGAAAGGTCAATTATTTCAGACACATACATCAGCTGAAAGCTTTAAAATGCTGAAAGATTTACAATAAATCCAGATTCTTTACCTGAGGGTGGGGTAAAATGTGAGCACTGTCACTGAGTTAGGAGTAAGTGGAGCTGTGACAGGGCCAGTATTGTAGAGAAGGCAACAGCTTCTGCTAGGCCCAACCACAGAAGTTACGTGATGGCTGAATCCAGCACTATCCATGGGGAAAGATTTTAAACTATCTGTGTGCTGTCCCAAAACATAGTTCACAGCTTGAAATGTGTAGGACTTTGTAGAGCTGAGGGAGCTCTTTGCCTTTTGCAGGAAGGAGTGCAATTGAACAAGTTGACTGATGACACAGTAAGAGATTCTGAGGCATCTAACCTGTTCTCACTTCTTTGCAGATCCGTCGTCACTGGGGCGGTAACGTCTTGGGTCCAAAATCAGTGGCTCGCATTGCAAAGCTTGAAAAAGCAAAGGCTAAAGAACTGGCTACTAAGCTGGGCTAAAGATGTACTGGATTGCTACCTTGATTGTGTACATAAAAATAATAAACCCCAGACGAAGTTTCAGCGGTCTCTGTTAATGGGAGTGTTCCAGGCAGCGGGTAGCACGGCAGCATTGTCTTATTTCTGTTTGCCTTCCATTGGGTGATGGAGTAGCACCGCACACAAACAGCTGCATAGAGCAGGTTATTACTGTACTTGCAACAACTGCCCCAAACTACTAGTCTTGGGCTGTAATTCCTCCTTTGAACACCCAGCCCATCAACAGCAGCTCAGCTGCATGTGCTCTGTGATCCTGAAGTGGAATGGGCCTGGCTGGTTCTGGCTTATGCAAATCTCTCTCAATTGGAAATGGTTCTAGATTGTCTCCATTAGTACTTAGAGCTTGGTTACGGTATGGGTTGTATTGGGTGTTACAGCATTTCACCAGGCTGACCAGCTGGACACCTCCTAGGAGGAGGCCTGTAATGGTCAGTGAGGTGTGGGGGAAGAATATAGAATTTCTTGAGCTTCTGTTCCCTGACTGCTGACTTGATCTTGTGGCAGCGTGGGAGGCTACTGAGCTTGGCAAGGCTCCTGCTGAGGTGGCGGCTGCTTGGTTTTGCCAGCCCTTGTCATGCTCTTGCAAAGCCATGGGCTGCCCTCCCTGCTAGAGTGGAGTATCCACAGTAACCTTGAGTTTGGGTCTGTCACCGTCAGTGATGTAGGATGCACAATGCAAGTCACAAGGCAAGCACCTCTAGCCCTCTTTATTTATTCTGATGCAACTGCTGCAAACTGCTCCTGACTTCAGGAATGACTGCTTGGTGTAAACAAACTTCGATTCACAAAATTCCATGCTGTCTCTTGGAAAATACCTCAGTGGAGAAGTTAAAATTTTGTAGCTTACAAACCAAGCACAACAGAAAGATGTATCCTTGAGACTTGTAGTGAAGCTGGCTTAGGCAGTAGTTGCAACAGCCGCTTAAAGTTCAAAGCTTTGGAAGGTGTACCCAGAATCACTGGTAGGAGCTCAGAGTCTGCATCAGCTGCTTAAAGTCTGTTTGCAGTTGAGACCTTGAACTCTGGGTGCTTCAGTTGCTCGGGACTGATCAGACTTAGAGGACAGCAAAGTCTGCTCTTGGCTGCAGTACAGGACTAGCCCTTCCCCTCACAGAGGCATCTTCTGTATAAATTTTCTGTACCACAAGAATGACGTTGCAGCACACAAGCCATACCTACAAAACAAAACCACACATTTATACCTCACAACGGGCTGACCTCTGTAAGTCTGCTGTGCACTGAAACCCAGTTACTCCAAATCGCTCTGTAAATGTTACCCAGGTTAAAGCTTAAGTAGCTTTTCAGGGTTATTTTTTTTTGTGGTTGTGGTTTTTTTTTTACTTAAGGCTTTTGTAGCTTAAGTGCTCATCCAGTCCGACTGGTAGAGGAGTGAGAATGCCAGGCAGAGCTTTACGTTCCGAAGGAACACGGGGAAGGTCAGCCGAGCGGCTGGGCCCCTTACCAGGTGACGATGTACTGCATGTGCTCGTTTCTCAGGCTCACTCTTGTCTGGCCTCCGATGGGCCCCCCCGGGACCGTGCTTCCTATAGGTACAACACAGCGCACAAGTTACGTCTAGTCTGCACTGCATAGAGCTGCCCTTTGCTGCGAGAAACGGGACGAAGGTGGGAAGTCGTGTGGATAGCCTGCTCCTCTTCCTCGGGCAGCGGTGTTCCCAAGTCACCAGCCAAGCCAGAGCTGTGGGGCAAGCGGCTGCTTGTGTTTAAGGCATCGAGCAGCCCCAGCATCTCCTGAGCATGCTACTGTTCCCCAGTGCCAGCTGCCCAGCACCTTCAGAACAGACCTAGCAGAGTACACAAGAAGAGAAAGATGCAATACCTCGTTGGACTTGATCTTAAAGGTCTTTTCCAACCTAAATGATTGTGTATTTCTACCTGTCCAGGTGCCTGGTGGAAACAACTGAATGGAAAGGGAGGGAGACTGATGTAAACTGGACGTGGGGTTGGGTTCCTCTGTGACTTACTGAAATCTGCATCGATGAAGATGGGCTCAGCACCGGTCACCTTTGCCATAGCCTCCAGGTCACGGTAGTGCCAGCGGTTTTTCTCGATGTTATTTTCAGGCACAAAAGGTTTCCGGGTTTCTGATAACCTCACCACCCCAGTGAGATCAATTTCATCTTCAATCTGAAGAGAAGTGCAGAAGACAATAAAAATCTTTCAAGGTTCATTTCACGTTCCAGCATACCAGGTCCTCGTAGAAAAATACAGCACTTGCAGGGTTCGATTATAAATCCAGTGGTTGTGCCCTGTGGTGGGGCAGCACTGTAATGCAGCGGGGGAAAAAGGCAGATCAAGAACAGCTCCTTTGTAAAAACATTATTTCCTTAACAAAAAGGTGGGAAGGAAAGCTTGATCTTTGGAAAGTGCAATGACTCTGTATTTAAGTCGCTTCCCGCGATGCTGAACGTGGCTACTGCCTCGTCAGTAGTGCCTCTGGGTAATGTCAGGGCAGAAGTAACACACGGCATTCGCTGATCCCCTTACCTGCCCCTTCAGCCTGGTCTCTGGTTTCAGTTTCTTTTTGGGCACAAATCCTCGGTTGACTAAAATCGTGACCCTAGAGTTACACAGAGAAGTATGGCTCATGAGTGGAAGGAAACATCGTTTTGCTGCCGCCTAGAAAGAAGCAACCTGTAGGTTTGGTGTCACTTTTCTTGTCATCTGAGTGCGCGTTATAGGGGAATTTAAATACAATTTCAAATCAAGCCTCAGTGACCTAACAGACCGAGAGGTGCCTTTGAAGGGAGACGGAGCAATTTATATAAACCCAACCGCACTGATTCAGCTTTTCCAAACAGAATTGAGCTGCTCACACCAACCATGACTTTCATTAACTTACCCTAGTTCTGTGCAGTAGAAAGGAGTAATGACGTTGGCTCCGTTTTCCGGGTGGGATGTCAGCCGCCCAGCTTCTCTGGCTTCTCGCTCGGGGTCCACAAGTGATCGTGGCAAAATGTAGAGCTCCTTGGAGTGGTCAAAATGCCCTCGGACTGTTACAGGTCTGTACTCCAACTCCTTCAGTTCCATGGGGCTGCATGGAACAAGATGGAAACAGAATCATGGCTGCAATAGGCAAATCAAATGAGGGGATTTTATTGTGGAGTTCTCCTTTTCCCTAGTGGTTCGCTCTAGAGCCAGCTGGCAAACAGAAGACGAACACCTCATGGAATAAGGACCTGGCCTACTATTTTATTACTATCACCATGAATCAAATTGAGATGACTGTGAGTATCCAGAGAGCAGTATCTGTAGCCCAGTGCCACTTCCACAGCGTGCACAGCTGATCAGCAGGTGGACACGCTTCACATGCTTCCGGCCAACAGGGAGCGTTTCTTTCCCATCCCACACCATGAAACCCAGCAACTCAACTGTTTTGACAGTTGTGCTGTGTGGCCAAGTGACCCTAAAAATCCCTCTCGTATCTGACACAACCGCTCCACACTCGGGGCAGCGCCTGCTGTTGATGCCAGGCTCCCTGTTGCAGGAATAATCCCTCTGGGACATCACAGGCACCAGCTACCACGTCCTCCTTCTCCAGGAGGACCACATTTCCCTCAACACAGATTCACCGTTTTTATGTGCATTTAGAGTACAAAAATAAACATGATGTTTGTCTGTCTAAGCCGCTTGCATGTCCTGGTTGCCATTGCATTCCTTCATTTTCACACAATTAAGTTCAGCATAAACTCATTAGTGGAGGGACAATACCCCCAGCACACTGTCACTGCTCTGCAGACGATAAACCGCGTCAGCTTCCTTACTCTAATGTCAGAGGGATGGGCTCTGATGTAATTCTTGATGCCAGCTGTGCAATCAAATCTAGTTTCCACTTCCGCCGCTGAACCTGAAAGCATACAAACACAAAAGTAATTCCTTATGGTAGAACAGGGCAATGCAGTAACCCCAGCAAGACCTAAAATCTTTGTCATAAATTTCTCCTCAGATCCAGCCTAAACCATGGTAATCAGAGATACAAAAATGGACGCTACTGGCCTTAATTTGAGGAAATATTTCTACTGAAATAAAGGTGTAAAAAAAAAGAATGTCTGTTAAAGACTTACAAATGGACACTTGGAAAACAGAAATGTAAAGCAACAGCAAATCTTCACCCTGCATGTGATCTGAATGAGATCAACCAGCTAGAGATGGAAAAACCTAACAGCCCTCAAGCGCTCATCTCTTGAAAAAATGAAATACCTATTCGTACCTGCCACGTGCCGAGACAGAACGTGGTCAGAGGGACCAGGAAAAGGCCCCATTTGAGTAAGATGTCCTCTCCAGGTGCATCAGCAGCTGTTGTAGAACTTCGTGGTCTGCAGAACCTCAAACAAACTTCTGGAGCAAAACAGAATGAGGAATAGGATTTGTACAGGAGAGGAGACGACAAATTCCTGATGGAAATGTCACCTCTTGGTAGAAGGCTGAAAAAGGACAGAACACCAGATAAATCTTTTCTTACCTTTAGTCTGCTGGACCGGACCAGAACCTGTGTTAGGTGGGGGATATCCAAAAAATGTTCTTCTGCTCAGGCAAAGTGACACCTACATGAAATAAGACAGATCCACTGTAATGTCTCTGCTTTGTAAAATTTGGATCTAGATGGTATCAGTTGCCTCAATGATTGCATGAAATTTAGTTTGCCCACTGATTTAAGTTCGATCTGAGCAACCACCTGGGAAACGTTATGGGTTAGGTTATAATCTAAAAAATGAAATAAAAGTCCAGGTACAGAGCTGACCACAGGACAGGAAACGATCCTTCCCTTTCCGTCCCCGCCACCAGCAAACACACGATGCTGAGCTGCCTTTCGCCAGCCGAACCCCTGCCCGCCC
>VWZZ01004507.1:1118643-1135651 GCA_013399095.1 Psophia crepitans
GGAGCCGGGCCGTGCGGGGCTGGGGGGCGCTTTGAGTACCGGGGCCGCCCGCGGAGGGGTGCCATGAGGGGCCTGGGGAGTTCGTGAGGGGAGGCCGGGGCCGCGCTCCCTGCGGGGGCCGTGAGGGGGGGCGAGGCCGGTTGGTAGCAGGCCGGGGAGGGGGCCCGGCCCCGGTGGGCTCCCTGGCCCGGAGACAGCCGGAGGAGGGCCGGGGGGCGGGCGCTTGACCCCCCCAGCCCTGGGGTGGTGCGCCGGGCTCCCTGAGCCGCCGTCGTTTCCCTTCAGGTGAGGTGCAGGCTGACAGGCCACGAGCTGCCGTGCCGGCTGCCGGAGCTGCAGGCTTACACTAACGGCAGGAAGTACCAGCGGCTGGTGAAGGCAGCCAGGGAGTTTGACTACGGCGAGTTTGAGCCCCATATAGTGCCCAGCACAAAGAACCTGTAGGTATTCTTCCTCCTGTGTGTTGTGCTTCACACTCTGTTCAGTTTCAGACATAGAGTGGTCGAGCTTTACAAAGTTCTTGAGTGGTTTTGGGTTTTGGGAGACTGGGAAATTGTTTATGAAGTATTTATCAACCTTGAGCACAGTGCTTATAAGTGAGAAGTTATTAAGTAATAGCATACCTAAACTCTGGTGCTGGCTCTTTCTTTCTTTCTGTATCTGTCAGACACCAGATGTTTTGCAAGCTCACTCTCAGACACATCAACAAGTTTCCAGAGCACGTGCTGCGTCATGTCCAAGGGAAGCGCTACCAGAAGGCCCTCAAAAAATGTACGTAATAACCAGATAACTTTTTTTCCCTGAGCTGTCGAGATTCCGGTAGGTCTGCATTAAGGAAGGGGATCCATTTTTCTTTAGCCCCACAGTGATGTGTTGTTGCTGTGTGTGCTCCTTAGCTAGGACGGAAGGTCCCAGGCGCAGGGAGCAATAGGCCTCCAGCAAATACCTTGGAACATCCTTATTGGGGAGGGGCGGTTCTAAACCTTCCCCAGAGAGGGTGGCTCACACTTCCAGCACCGTCTCTGCTAACATCTTGCACGGTCCATAGTATCACTGTAGATTACGTGAGTGTATGTAAGAGTTAGAGCTCGGCATGCTTTTGAGTTGCATTTAATACAAGCTGGCGCTGGAAACAAACAAGGCGCGGGTGGCTGGGTAGCCTCGGTGAGCGCTGCCCGACCCCTCGCACTGTTAGACGAGAAGTGCCAGAAGGAAGGAGTGGAGTACGTCCCGGCCTGCTTGCGGCAGAAGCAGCAGCGGAGGCAGCATGCTGATGACCAGATGAATGGGAGCAGGCAGCCCTACAGAAAAGAGGAATTCTGGGAGCCAAAGTCCAGCGATGAGGATGGAGAGGAGACGGACGACAGCATGAGTGACCTGTACCCACGTGAGTAAGAACGTTGGTATCATCTATGTCCTAAAGGGAGTTTGTTGGCTAATTTCCTCCCGGCTTCTTTATGCTGCTCCTTGCTCGTGTGCCGGGGGCCTGTGACTTGCAGCCAGATGGGGGTTCTGGGGTTTTGGAAAAGCTTACCGCCGCCAAATAAGAAATAGCAGTTAGCAGTAATAACCAGAGTTGGATCACAGGAGGTGTGAGGGGCAGGACACAGGATCTACCATGATTTGCTGCTATAGGTATCTGCAGCAAGCGCTGGCGTCTGCTGGGGGTTGGTCAGGCCGCTCTGCTGTCTGGAGACGCTGCCGTGCTGCGGGAGAGCGGACACAGAACTGCCTGTGCTGAACGGTTCCCAGAACAGGGCCAGTGAGAGCACAGCAACACCAGTGTGTTTCTCCCCAGTATTTCGGTGGTGACACGTATATGCTTGGGGACTGGAGGCGGGTTGGCACATCACCTTTCAGATGCCCTGAAAACAAAGTTAGGGGGGAGGCAGAGCCTGCATGCACAGAGGACTCATCCTGGACTAAATATTTGTATTTTAGCTGCACTCTTCCCAGAAAAAAGCCCAGCAGCTCCACAAGCCACGAAGGGCAGCGATGACTTTGCAACAGACAGCGAGGATGACGGAGCCAAGCAGAACGGTGGTGCAGACGGAGTGGACGGTGGAAGAACAGATGTCAGCAGAGCAGCTGGCAGCAAAAGGGGAAAGGTGAGAGTCGCCCCGCTGCGTGCAGCAGCAGGGGAGCGCGGAGCTGGGAGCCCATCCCAGGTGTTTGATCTGTTCCTGTCCGAGAACCAGCAGAAGGTTTGGCAGGATGCTTTCCCCGCTTGCCAGCCACTGACTCGCATCCTGAGGTGCAAATGACTAAACATTTATCCTGTCTGCGGTCCTCACCTTGGCGGGACCCCCACACCATGCTAACACTAGTTAAACCCTTGTGAAGTCACAGGGTCTGTGTAGACCCTTTTTCAGCCTCTTTTGAGGAGCTGGCCAGGTCCTGCCATACAGGACGTACCCTGGTCCTTCCCAGCTTGGGAAGCAGGCGGGCATTACGTACCTGAAGATAGATGAACCTGTAACTCTAAGGCAGCCCCTGAGGAAGGGGTTGGATCCTTTATAGCCCTATCAAACTGGAAAGTGAAGGCTGGATGAGGTTTAGGTTCATTCCTGAGGAAACTGGTGCTGTTTGTGTCTAACAATGCCCCGTGCCTGTTGGGGAAAGGGCTGCTGACTTGCAGCATCGGAAAGGGGACATCCTGGCTGGCTTGGTGACCAGGGCTGTGCTTCTGTCCCTGTGGGCAAAGGACACCGTGCTTGTTCCCTCTGTAAGCTGTCTGGGCAGGGCTCTGTTTGGGGTTTGGAAATCAGCCCATTAACTTTTTTTCTCTACAGAAACAGTCAGGCCCTTTAAAGAAGAAATTCAAGAGTCACCATCGAAAACCCAAGAACTTCAAGAAAGCAACTAATGGCAAATAAATTTTTAATAAATACGTGGCCTGAAGCCTGTTGTACAATTCTAGAGGGTGCACAAGACTGACTGAAGTGTTTGCCTGTTCAGGTAATCATCCCAGCTGGGGAGGGGAGTAGCGGGGTGCAGTTAAGTTGTATTCCGACAGCCTCGAGCCCCCCCTGCCAAGGGAAGGACAGCCAGAGGCAGCCCAGTGCTCCCTCCTCTACGGAAAGATGGCCTTGCCAGGCAGGAGAGAAAGCACCCTGGGCACTCACCGGCACTTCAGGTAGCCTCTCCGTGCAGCGTCACCAGTCACACACGCCAAGTGGATACAAAGATGCCATTGTTTTATTTTGATTGTTTCCAAAAATCAAAACATTTTCAAACACAACTAAGGTACAAAATACAGCATAAAATGAGAATTTATACTTATTTCTTTTTCCACATAGAAAGCAAAAATATATTCAGAATGAATTCCAGAACACTTTGCAGAGCCAATTGATAGCTGACATCCTGCTTGTGGTGCTTCTCAGCCACAGGGAGAGGTCACTATTTTTGGGAGATGCATGAATACAGCAGTGTATGTAGGAAACCAGAATCTTCTGCATCAGGACTCACAGTTAGTAAGTCTGCATATTGCGCTGCCTAGAAATATCTTGTAATGCCCTCCACCTAACTGTGCCCCTTTATTACCAAATACTTCTGCTGCAAGGGACAGTATTGGTTCCTTTTCTGGGGTCTTTTGTTGCAAAGGAGACTTGATTTTCACAGGACACTCACTCATCACTATTTCAGACTAGTTATCCAGCTTAGTTAGACAGGATACAAAACCCAACTTAAGGGCTACTTACAGGAGTTGTTTCTGTCATTCCATTTATAAATACTATGAACATCAACAGCAGTTAAGGTATCTGAGAACAGCTGCCTGGATGTAGTCTAAAACTGTTCTGGGACCTGCAGTGAAACAGAGCAAGAGCATCCTGTGCTGTGTATCCAGAACTGAAGGGACTGCTTTGTTTTGCTCTGAAGAGACAGGCACAGCAAACACTGAGGTAAAAACTTGCAAAACCCATTTGAAATGAAGCCTTCTATGTGACCTGAACCACAGTGCTGGCTTCCCTTCCCATCTACCCCCACAAGCCAATCTGTTCCCTTCAGCAGCAGCACATCTTGCTATTACACAGGCTGTTTTCCCCTTAATATGAGTAAATCACTGGTTTAACATTCAGCAGTGCTCTTCTGTTTGCCATCAGTTCTTTCTGCTTCATTTTCTCCCCTAAAATGCAACCGTTGGGCTGAACTGTCCAGGTTGGTATCCTTTCCAGGAGACCCTGGTGTTCAGCTGAATTACTTCTTGAAGAAACAGTTGAGCAGCTCTCTCAAGGGAGAGACCAGTGCAATCAGTGTAACATCACAAGTGGTAGGGCTCATGCTTTCTAGAATCCTTTCATAATCTAGTGAAATAGGTTCACCTAGTTTACTAGTGGAGGACAGAACACCTCCTCCGAGCAGCACTAAGCATGTTCATGGCACAGAGGTTGTGGCACAGAGTGAAAATGGGGCCTTCCTCTCCTCGCGATGCTGAGGAGTTCCTCCCTTTCAACACGCAAGTTACATCCCTGGCTGCTTATTCACTGCACAGGCTTTGCACTTGCATTCTTCAGCTATAACCATTTGCATAGAGACCTGGGGCTACGGCAGCACACCGCTGACTGCCACGTTTCCTCTGCACATCCCAGCGTGGTCCGAGATGGCAGGGAGAAGGGGGTGCTCGGGAGTTCAGCACCCTGGCTCCCCTGCTGCTCAGGCAGCTGGGACTTCAACAGCCAAGAGAGCAACAGAAGTGAGTCTAAGAAGCAAATACTACAGGTTAGAAGACCAACTGCTCTCATTGTGCATGTACCGAGTGCAGGGAAAAGGGGAGGTTCTGCAATTCTGAAGACACTTTCACTGATAACCTGTAATTCAGATATGAATTTGGGGCATATATGGAGGGAAGCTGGTTAATAGCAGAAAGGAGCTTTTATTATGGAACCTGCAGCACAACTTGGCTCCCTTCTTGGGAATTCAGGAGGGGCAACTTTGGGGAAAGAATGCTGAATGAAGCGCTCTTTTGGCACAGATTTTTAACAGAATCTAACATTCTGTCTTTTCAGGAGTATCTCCCCCCCCTTCCTTCCTGAAATCTGATTAGCCATACAGGATTCCTGATTAGCAAGACAGGATTCTCCCTTGTTCTCCTCAAGAGCAGAACTGGGACATGTTAGAAAACCCTCTCCCTTTCTTTACCTAGAGTGGGTTACAATTACTTCCAGGGTTTTATTTTTTGCCTTTTATTTAGGGGCAGGAAACACCTCCCCTCTTGTTAAAGAAAATGGAATTACAGGCCTCTGAGCAGCAAAACAAGTGATCATTTTTTTTTTAATGCTGCTTTCATCTTGATAAGCAATGCTATAACCAGCAATGGAACTCCTTGTGCACAAGACAGTTTTGATGAGGGTGAGAAAGGGGATCCACTACTAGAACCCAACGGCACACTGAATGATACAGCTGTATCTGCTCACAGTACTTCAAATTTTAAAACTGCTGACATTACGGACAGCAACTGTACTACTGCAACTCACTGAAGCATCAGCGAAATGCAGGTTCCCAGGGTTAGTTCCAAATCTAGGAAGTTAGAATAAGCCTAGGCAACATTCCTTGAAGAAACAGGATTTTATCTATTGTATTACTGGTGCCACTGTAAATCAAATTTGAAACATCTGTGCCTTTAATAGGAAGGGGGCATGTACATGTAAAATGCTGGCAGTTTTTTTGTTGAATCCATAGAGAATCAGTTCTGGACTTAATATGTTATGTCCCAAGAAGCGTTGCCATTCCTGTTACCACTCTTTTTTCTTCTCATCCATGGAGACTCCACCAGGGCCGAGTGCAACAACAAGGAGCAGCCCTCCAATTACAGACATGGTCTGGAAGAAGTCGTATTTGAGGAAGTCGTGCATGGGCTTGTAGGCTGGGACGGTCCAGAAGGCATTGAAGTAGATGTTGATGCCAAACAGCCAGATGACAAGAGTCAAGGCAGCCAGCTTAGTCTTGAAGCCAATTGCCACCAAGATAATGAGGGCTGTGCCCACAATGTTCTGCAGAATCTGCAAGGAAAACCACCACAAGCTTACATATGGTTCTTAAATAGGCACACAGACATCAGAACAGAGCATGTGGAAGTTCAGCAGAACAGGTTGTCATGGCACAGATGATTTAGTAACTTTTCCAAGTATTCATTCTACTAAAAATAGATCTAAATGATAAGCACTGAGTAGGTCCTGCAGCCAGTCTAGGAGTTGGTACTATATTCTAGTTCCTTAACTCTTACTTTTATACTCGGATACTTACAGAAAAGAAGTTCATATCAAAATGTAGCAGTGTCATGAACATGAGGACCAGCAGCACACGGCCCCCCAGCTGCATGTACTGTTTAGGAGAGCTTTCCCGCATGGTGGGAACACCAGCAAACATGCTCTTCCCCTCTGAGCGTGACTCGGCCAAAAGCAGCAGCAAGCCTCCCCCAAGGGCAAGGTTCCTACAGAAAGAAACGGGGGGGGGGGAAAAGCAGTTTACTACAGTTTGCACTGATTTATAGATTTGAAGTCTTATCTGACCATTTCAACTCGCTAAGAATCTGCCTGCTATGAGGAGTGATCTACTCTGCACCTTGTGATGCCTATCTGCATTTAGGCTTCGCAGCTGGAATAGCAGCGCTGTACACAACGGGGGTTTACACAAGCCTGTGTAGACACATACAGCCTGCCAAAGTAGTCCAGCCCCCATAGCTCAGGCACAGTTGCTTAGCATCTGTTACAGCAGGAATTTAGTTATGTTGAAGTTATTCTGTACCTCAGATTTAGCCGTAGATGCCAAAGTAGTTCAGAGGTTGCTTTGAGAAAACAGAACAGTAGTACTGCTAGAAAAAGTTACACATTTACAGGGCTATAGTAAGCTCAGAGTATAGGTCCTGTGCTGCCCCCTGCCCTCCCTTCAGAGGAGGGAGGTGAAAAGGTAACAGCCACCCATCAGTCAGGCTTTGACAAGAAAGCTCATGTTTAAGAACCCTTCTCTTCTACAACCTTCTCTAACAGATTTAAAATCCCAGAAGCCACTCCAATATCTACATACTTTCATTTTCTCAGAAAATGGCTTCAGTCATGCATAAGCACAGTTGCTATTTTAGCCATTTCAGAAATAATAGCAGCTCACTGACCCAGTCCAGACAGTTGTTTGTGAGCTCACAGCAAGCAGTTTTGCAGTAGCAGCACTTGGATCCTAGGGGCTTAGGATTAGTCTTTCCTTTCTACAATACTGAGCCTGCTGTCTCTGGTTTAACAGAGACTGCCCTGATTTAAGTGTTGTCATTTTTTAATGTAAATGTGTTACTTGTAAAATCCTTCTAGTAAACACTATGCACAAAGATCACTTCCTCTGTCAGAGTGTGGCAGGGACAGACAACGGTTTTTCATTTTGTTTTGATAAAAACTTTAAGAAGTAGACATACCTCATCAAGAACTTCAGGTCCCATAGAATGCTGTATGCAATAGTCTAGGCAAAGAAGAAAACAGGTTAACACACCATATAAATTACACTGAAGTTCTGAAATGACATAATCCTAAGTCTGTACTACCTGTGGCAGAAGTCAATTAGAAGTATATGATACTGAAGGGAACACAGCAGGTTACATCACTGTGGTCCAGTGAGTCAGTGTAAAACTGGGAACAGAAGCCAGAATTTGATCTGTGCCTTAGCTCCCACAAGAGTTCATCAGTTTTGAACAGGAAGGATGCTGCTAGCTGGGATCCCTTGTGATAGTTACAGTCCTTTACAAAAGCTGCATGCTGAGGCCAAAGCAACTGCAAGTTCCACATTTGGCACATTACTGATGTAAAGGTAAATTACACGTTACTTCTGCTAAATTGGTCAAGGTCAAGTATTGAATCAGTGTCTCCAGCTGACTAACTGCAATTATAGCCAAGGATCTATTGGGCACATCAGAAGAACAGAAACAGCAAAATAGTTCAATGCCGTTGAGGACTGGCACTAGGCCAGGGTGGATAAAAATCCCAGGGTTGCGAGTTGTATGTAAGTGTGTTGGTAATATTGCGGCCAAGAGAGAAGGTTGGAAAGATGTGGTTTAGAAGGGCTGTAGACTTAAGCCTCCTACCTGTAATGCTATAATTCCAAACAGTCCAAAGCAGGCATATTGCACAAAGTTCCTACTCAGCACCAGGATACAGCCACCTGAGTCGGGGAAATTGAACACAGTTACACTCCTGGCTTGCACAGGAAGGGATGCTGCAGGAACGCTAACTTGTTTTGAACTGAGCAGACTTGGATTTCTTTCAACTGTGCCACTGAGAAGATCAGGCAGGAAATTTTAATGGCACACTGGCACAGATCAGTTTGAGAACCAGGAAGACTTAGTGCATTTAAAAAAATAATTCAGAACTATCTTCTAATTTACAAAGGGTAAACACATGCTGAATGCAGTCCCCAACACACAGCACTGCACAGCAGCTATCAGCATTGAAGCATTAAAAGAAGTTAGAGAAAACAAACTCATTATGGATTTTTTTTTTAAGTGATATACTTCTTAGAGCAAACATGCTGCACTTTTCCTTGAAAGCTTTTGGTTTATCTCCTCAAATCTTCTGTCACAAAGCAGTGACAGCCTTTGCCTTTTTGACACAAGGTCTGGTAACTACATTAAATTAAGCTAATTCTCTCCACAAAAATATGAAGGTAAAAAAATCTAAACCCAGACCCAAGACAAGAAACTGGCAGAGCAATCAAGAACAGTAGATCAGGGACAGAACAGAAAAGAATTCTACTTTTCTCCATTTCTGACACCTTAAGTCCACCTAGCACACAGAGCAGCTCTGCTTCTGGGCTTATTTTAATTCTAGGGCTTTGAAAGTCTGACACAAGCACCCCTCTCAGGCTTAAGTATACCAACTGCAGGATAAGACTTTGCCATTGAGATCAATGTCCATAAAAACAACACGCTGAGAAAGTCTTAATATCGCCCCATTTAAGAAAACACATTTTGTTTAGAGACTTCAGGGGTGATGGTATGTGTTTACAGACACATGTACAGAATTGAAAACACTGTCCTAACAGACTCTTGGCATCTCTGACTCGGAGGTAGTGAGTTACAAGAAAGATCTCTAAGACTACTTCCAGGAAAGGGTGAAGCAGGTCAGTTAAGAGTTCTTTTCATTCAGCTCAAAGTACCATCAGTTCTAGCTGTCAATGGCTATTAAGAAATCAGTGAGCCATCCCATGCTTACATGATTCACAGTGCTTACGTGAGCCAGGGTGCCAGACGCACTGGACTGCTCTGGCATCCACCTTAACAGCCTCAGAGCCACTTACTCAGCTGTCCGAAGAGATTTATGAACACAAAGATGGAGGCCAGGAAATAGCCACAGTTCCACGTGCCATCAATGTAGTCCCTCTGTTCGCTCCACTGGAACCACATGCGGATGCCATCCTCCAGGAAGGTGCTGATCAGGCACAGGCGGGCCACATGGGGAAGGTATTGCTTCGTCACCCTCAGGAACTGCATGGGCAGACAGCATCATTAGCAGGGCAGGAAGGCAAAGCATAAGAGATGCAGGCACTCTGCAAACTCTGAGGGCAGCAGTTCTCTGTGCACCCAGGATCATCAACATCTAGAGAGAAACATGTACTTGGGACTTGGATTTAATGAAATTCTTCTCCACTCCAGTTTGAGAACACCTGGGAGCAGTGGGGGGAACCTGTTGTCATGCTGCACCAAAGAGCATTTTGGTCAAGGACGTGGAAAAAAGCAGAATCCAGCAGCACCCTTCCAAGCAAGAACTGTGTTTAGATGGAGCTCCTACTAGATGAATAGCTGACCTTGGTTTTAGTTTGTCTATCTCAGGGTTTCATGTTGCAGCTCAACTATCAGATAGCCAGGAGCTGAAAGGGCAATCCTACTCCCACCCACATGCTTAGGCACTCAACACCCTGTAACAAACTGATTCAGGGAGTCAGGCTGACAGAAGACTAGTTCTGTACAAATTAAAAACATTAATAAGCTTTCTGCCAAGCTAGTTCCATCTAACAGCTCAGAAAAGCAACAGTGCAAAGCACGTGTACTTGTGTAGCAGCAGCAGCTAATGGATCAGCATAGCTGTCGCATGAAATCGCACCCTCTATCCTCTATACAAGTATACAGCAGTTTCTACTCCCATTAAAAACAGCATCCTCTGCAGAAAGAAAACAGCCATTCATATATACATAATTCAGTGTAGCAGTTAAAAGGAAATTGTATCATCATGCAACAGACGCCGAGCTTAGATCTTGGGAATGCAAGATCTATCTGGTCCCACATAGCCCTTCATCCTGCAAACTCACTGGTTAGTTTGCTCTACAATTACAGTAATTATAAAGGAACACAATCAGAGTTGCCAAGCAGGGTCTAGACTAGCATGCTCTATAGGAGTGCAGCCACAGGAAAACTTACTGCCTCGGGATTATGAGAGGTGCTTAATTGTCACCCATTTTCCTACACGGCACTGGTTATCACTTAATGGAGACCTCCACTAGGATTTGCATTGTCACTCTGAACACAAGCGAGTACCTGGCTAGCCTGTTTCACACACGGATACAGCTTAGCCAAATCACTAGGAGGACACGTTTGGAGTCAGTGTATGCTGCTGTTTGAGCAAGTGCAATCTAGTAAGAAACAAACATAAATTTAATCTAAAACTAACTTTACAAGATTATCCGGAGCAGTTTGGGCAGGTTGACACTTGTGAAAGTTAATGCCAATGCCACAAGCCTTCATGCAGAACTGTCAGACTACATAGAGATTCCTGCATTAGAACTAGGAGGAGCCACTTAAAAAAGCCTTATTATCCCACACAAAATTTGATATATTGTAAGGCATGCTGATTCATACAGTTTATGCAATATTAGAACACTCCAAGCATGAAAAGGTGTGGGGAAACCCACATGTGTATAGGTATCTTCCAGACAGCGTTGAACTACGTCAAAAACTGATAGAGAGCGCACACAAACCTCCCCCTCCCCATAATTCAGTATTTACATTGACTTCAGGTTAGACAACACAGCTGACTGGTTTCTTTCTGGTTTTTTTTTGTTTTGTTTTGTTTTTTGTTTTTTTTGTTTGTTTTGTTTTTTGTTTTTTTTAAAGTTCTGGCATGATTGCATGCTTTCAGTATATACTGGAGTGTGGAAAAAGGAGACTGAAGACATTTCTGAAAGTTGATTCTTGCATGGCAGTTATTAAATACTAAAGACTGTTCCAAATCATATGCAAATTACAAGCCTTGCTTACTGTATAACTGAAGATTATCATTAAAAAATCCAGTGAAACGCTTAATAGTTAATTAAACAGTTAATACTGGAACAAACTACACTAGTTGTACTGCATGCATCCAGAGTCTAAGGGTCAAGATTCAAGTTAATGAAGTGCATTTTGGTGCAGTTGTACTCTGACTCAGGACTGCCACTTCAGGCTTTTTTAAGCCATGTCAACAGTTGGATGAATGAGTCAGAAGAAGATTTGTGATCTTTGTCACTGAATGAGACACCCATCTTGGTTTACAGCTTTCTTCTTTCCCAGATTTCACTGTGCGTTTGGGTAAACTTGGTGAGGAATACTGGGGATAAAGTTGTTTTGGAAATAGTAAAAAAAAAAAACAGAATTGTTTTTTAAAGTAAGTCTGCTTTGTCAAGATGTAGAACAGGCAACTTTGGCCTAGAAGGAAGCGGATGAGGACAAGTGCTAGGCATCTGTAGGAAAAGGGAAAACGCACTGCTGCAGAAAGGCTGAAAAAAGAAACAAACTTTAGAGAGGTTATCTGCCTCCACGCCTCATCTTTGCTGCTTCTGAAGTGGGTCATGGGAGCTGATCTCATCTTCCTTTTCCCTGAAACTAAACAACTGCCAACAGTCCAGGTGAAGGAGCCAAGAAGGCAGTTAACATCCACCTGTTCTTGTGGCACAGAAGGAAATTTAATGCCATCTGTTAAACATGAGTGTGCACATCCAATCAGCTTAAGACAAGTCAGAAAGACCGAAGCCTAAGGCAGCTGCAGAGCTAAGCAACCTTATCATGACACACATCATCTCTGGACATCCATAACTCATGTAGCTGCACTTCCTTAGCAATGCACAAGTTAGAACTCCTGTACGTAGCAAGCTTAAAGTAAAAAAGCTTCAGGAACAGACTGTATGAACAAAAATCCAAGCCAAAAGAACAATTAGCCATGGAGATCCAGAGAAAAAGGAAGACAACAGTTACATGATAACCACAAGGACAGTACAGACATCAAGTGATCCTATGATTATAAATCATTTAAGTAATTTAATTAAGGACAGAGTAACTTATAAGCAACAGGAAATATCTAGAAGTGGGACTGAACTGATAGGACCAGACACCCTGGTCTTATCCCTGCACATCACCAGAAACATGTGGTTCAAACACTGCACCCCAAGACCACTTCCTTTATGATTCACACAGATAAAAGCAGCGCATACGGGAAATCTGGTAGCAGCAGTTAATAAGCATACCCAGCAAAGACATGGGCCTTGAAATGCACACTCCACTAAGGACAATACATGCAACCAAAACAAGACTGTTGAGATCGATGGACATAGCGTTAAACTCATGACATGAGGTAACTGGATGGCTTATTCCACTATAGTCTTTGCTACAACTGTTCTTAACACATACTGCCTTGTTGCAAGAGGCAAAACATCTTGAGAAAGAGACAACAAAATACTAAAAAACTATTTTAAAGAAGAACAGCTGCTTCAGTGTTGGCAGCCAAGTCACTAGCATACACCAGAGGGGCTTTGTGTTGTCACTTCCCCTTCTAATAGGATTACAGAAGCAAAGATAGACTTAAATGCTCCTCTTAGCTTAAGAAGCAAAGATGCACAAGAAGATGCAGGGATCTCTAAATCAAATCTCTGCCCAAAATCCATTTTTCAAAAGGAGGCTTGAAATACCCAAACCCATGAAGAGGCCTGCCCAAAAAGAGGTAATAAGAGTCAAACCAGAGTAATTTTTCTGATGCTTCCTAAAATACATCCCACCTCCAACAGTTTAATTTGTTAAAAAAATCCAGTCCATGTTGTTAAAAGTATACACACCATAGCATAGTTATAGGCATTTTAAGACCAATGCACAACCAGGAGTTGGGAATTTTTGCTGTCATGTTAAGTGTACGATACCCAAACACAGAACCCTTTTCTGTGTGTGTACACGTGTGTGTTCTTGCATCAGTGAAGTTACAGTCACAGTGATCAACAGCAGTCTGCTAACCCACACAGAAAGCACTCTTGTGGGCTGCACAGCATTATTAGCCTAGAGCTTTTGGCTTATTCCAAATATCTAGCTTGTACTCATCCAAGGGATCACTTTGTTCTGGGAGGACAGAGGCCTCTAGCAGCCTGGGACACCTGTGATCTTTTTCTGGAACAGGATGCTCAATCTTCTTGCAGAGAGAAAAATCACATCCTTTCACCAACCTGTATATATCCACTTAAGGAGATCCCACCTATAGATCACAAGGGCAGCAACACCCATCAACAGTGTCTCAAGTTATGTGTGAAGGCAGAACAGAGGCTTTCCTACTTATTTCAAAAAGGAGAGCTCTGAGCCACTAGAACACTGCCAGCAGTCTTAATCAGGGTTTTAACTGCAGCAAGATCTCTCATGACAATGCTTTTCACTTCTAGTGTGCACTTTACACCAATTCCTTTTAGAAAAAGGCTCTTTATTAACGAATAATCAAATCTTTAAAGTGGGATTTACGTATTGCATTTTGCTATCTCCCTTCATGGGAAGATTCTTTCCCAGCCTAACAGAATAAGCTATTTAGCTTGTAACAACGAAGCATCAGCGCACTGACAAGACAGGTTACAGACTCCAAAATCGGTTTAACACACAAAAAAGTTCAGACTAACAATGAAATGTTTCCTTCTCCCTTCTGTTTTCTGCAAAATAGGATGTAGACACATCAACATGCATCAGCATTTACACTGGAAAATTAAATAAACCCCCCCAGAGTCCAGATCTCCCTTACAGCCCTCTTACTGCAGTACAATGACTCGATAGTCTTCTTGCATTTTTGTCCACGATTTTTTTTCGGAACAGC
Organism: Psophia crepitans; assembly: GCA_013399095.1. Taxonomy (NCBI): domain Eukaryota; kingdom Metazoa; phylum Chordata; class Aves; order Gruiformes; family Psophiidae; genus Psophia; species Psophia crepitans. The sequence continues at coordinate 1,132,701 of VWZZ01004507.1, forward strand.
AGAAATACCAGGCACCCACATTCCTAAAGATTATTACAGACACTAGAAAAGTTGCTAGAGATCTGCTCCCTCTTAAAAGGATTACAGAAAAGAAACAACCCATCCTATAACCCTAAACAATCAGTTCAGGCCTCAGATACAGCTGTTTTCAGTATGATGTCAGCAGTACATGGTGTGTGCACTGAAGGGCTCAGCATGTAATATTTTAACAAGAATCACTAAAAAAGGGCTTAACTTTAAGTATGTAAATTAAATAATTAATAACATTGAGCTGGTAGTACATGGCTTAGAAACAACCAAACCCATAAAGCCTGTAGATGGGCATCATTCTAAACCAAGATCCTTATTTCTTTGCACTTTTTATCACCTATATTTTAAGAATCTTTAATAGCTTTTTCCACCCTCCAATATCTAATAAGTTGCCTTCTCTGAAATCAAGAGGACCACCTTCCAACACCCACCCAGCAGCTGCCTCCTCCACTGCAGTCCTTGGAAGCTGCTAAGAGCTCAGAGCAGAATAGCTCATCAACCGTACCATACTGCTTTCCTGCGGGTTACAAACTCATGCTACAGCCAAGCTAAACTAACACTAGTCCCCCTCACAAGTGATCCCACCTCCAGCAGTGGTGCTCACTTGACCTAAACAACGGAATAACTGGAACCAACAGGAGAGTCAACTCCATTTTTTGTCTCCGCCAATTCAGCTCTCCAGTCCAGTGACCAAGAAGTGCTAGAGTGAGAGAAAAGGGGAACGCAGCCTTGGGAGAAATAGGACAACCCCTTTCCCTGATAGCTAGCTGTCAGGCAAGCTTAGCTGCCTTTAAGAATATGCCTTCAGTGCACTAGTTCACCTCTGGATTAAGAGCAATTTGTTACTACTGAGTATCCTGGCATCTAAGCTATAATTTGCTAATTCAAAGGGAAATGACAGTATTTGAGAAAAAGTTACGCTTTAGTGTTTGAATTTAAGGAACAGAGTATTCTTGCTTTTCTAAGAGACCCTCAGGATTTACTGATAAGCCATGGAAGTAGCTATAACATTTTCCCACAGGGCTTTTATGCTACAGAAATTAAAACTCTGGTCTTGAGCACTAGTACAGGGAGTGGAAAAAGCAAGGTTATCAGTGAAAATGCGTTCAACTCCCAGAAGAGTCATTGTCCAGCTTCACTACCTCTGCCTCTATCAAGGGGAGTTCCAACATAACTTCAGTCCAAGTGTTCCAAATATTTTTTTAATCCAAGATGAACTAACAGCTCCCATAATGCCAGCTGTTAACTTCGCAATATATACCAAAGGTTATTGTTCAGTAAACCTCTCCACTCCTACACTGGTGTGATACTGAGCTTTAGCAGCACACACGGTACCAAAAGTATCCGATTGAGCTAAGAGGCAGCTATTTGGAGTCAGAATTATCACAGCAATTAGTTACTTGGAAAGCTGTAAAAATTGTTTCATAATCTTATTATTAAATATATGCAAACACCCCAAATTCTGCAGGTAAAGGAGAGACTCATCTTTAAATAGAACGTGGCTACGAACAAATAAAGTTGTGCCATTTAAAACTCATTTCATGAGGAAGCAAACTGCATTTTAGCTGGACAAAAGAGCTTTCAGCAGTATGAAAAAAGGAGTGTTAAAGACACCTAGAAATAGTCACACAGGAATAAATAGCAAGGTGTTATAAAAAGGTCAGGGCAAGCATTGTAAGTTTTGGCAAGTGACTTGAGCACTATACTGATCATTTACTTTCTCCTCTAACAGGAGTGAGAGGAGAAGATAAACAGAGGATGACGAGGATGATCCAGACACCCCTTAAATTGACTACTACCACACACCAAAAGAAGCTCTGTCTCTAAATCTGAGGGCAGGGAAGAAGCACAGAACAGGTTTTCCCAGTGAAACTCAGTTAAAGACACAGAGGCAGCACAGCCCCCTCAGAGCTGTGACACCTTACCGCACACCACACACTGCTCTGATAGTCAAGAATTGTAGAATCAGACAGAAACAGATTTTTCCAGAGAACTTACTAGATCCGATTAGATACTGCCTCTTGTTCTCAATTAGATGAATCACAATGACAGTGAAGATCTTTAATTCCATCACCAGTAGATCAACTTACCTACACTCAAAATACTCCTGCTCTCACATATAATAAGAAATCTCAAACTTCTATTTACAAGAGGAATTTGTAAGGTCCTCCACTGAAATAAATGTAAAAAGGATTACAAGATAACATCAGCATGTCTGCTTTCCTTTTGCCCCCACTCTAAGCATAATACTAGAGCACTAGTAAGTCTCTTCCAGTTTGAGGTTCCAGACATTGGTCAGGGTTTAAAAAATTTTGCTTTTCTGTCCCTATCATGCCACCTCAGTTTCCCACACCCCTTTACACCTTACTTGCCAACATAGACAGCTTACAAGAAGATGAGAGCAGCTCGGCCTCCTACTCTCCTTCCATTTATTCAGTCCCAGCTCCCAAGCAGACCTCACCCGGTTCACTGTACCGGCGGGCCAAGAGCAGCCACAGAGCTGCCTGAGGGCAGGGGGCAGCCGCTCCCACAGGGACCCGGCCACACGGCCTACTCCGGCCACCTCCGCTCCAGCAGGGAGCCGGGCCCCCAGGCCCCCCTCGAGGTGGCGCGGCCGAGGATGCCCGCAGCCCCACCAGAAAGGCAGGCCCCGAGGCAGCGAGCCCACACCAGGCCACCGCCGTTCCAGCTTGCCTTAGCGCAGCGCAGCTGGCCCCCTCAGGGCGGCAGCCTCACCCACCCCCCGTCTCAGCGCGGGACCTACCGAGGCGCCCCCTCACAGCGCCTGAGGGAGCGGCCCAGCGCATAAAGGCCTCCGGGCCAGAGAACGGAAGGCAGGCAGGCACCCACCTGGTCCGCGAAGTCCTCAGCAGTGCTCATGATATCGTTCTGGCCCATGGCGGCGGGAGGAAGGTGCTGCC
>VWZZ01004507.1:1136088-1155479 GCA_013399095.1 Psophia crepitans
GGGGTGGAGGGGGCGGCTGGGGGGGGGGTATGTGGCCTTGAGGTTTGTGGCTCGAGGGAGTGTAGGTAGCCTGGGGGTAGTGTGTGACCATGGGGAGGGAGTGTGAGGGGCCTGGGGGGCCGCAGGTGGCCCAGGGAGGAGCTGTGTAGCCTTGATGAGGGTGTGAACGGTTCTGAGAAGGGGCCTGCATGGTTTGGGGGGGGTATGCTGGGGTATGGATGGCNGGGAGTGGGGGTACACATGGGGGTGCCTGTGGTCCTGCAGCAGGTAGTGGAGGGGTGTGCTGTGTGCAGGGTGTTGGTGGGAAAGTGGTTTGAAGGGACTTTTGGTTGTTCCACGTTTTGAAGCTGAGTGTCTCTCCTTTGCCCTGCAGGTGCTGGAGCAGCTGCAGCCTGGGGCGCTGGGCACCATGCTGGTAGTTCAACTGAAAACAGAAAAGGGTGCAGAGGAGAAATATATAATGAAGCAGGTGAGAAGGTGGTTGCTAGGAAAACAAGAATCCATTGGCATGTTTGTCATCTCCATGGGCCCTTCTGATAGTAACAAACATGTTACGGAGCTTAGCTACTGAATAAGAGTAGGCTTACATGTTACTGTGCTGCTGTTCTGGAAACTGGATGATTGAGATCAGTTTACCTGAGTAATGAGGTTAGAAGTGGGGAAAGGGGAGCAGCCTACTTAGGTCTGTCCAGTGTGTTTTCACCTTTGCTTACTCCCCATGCAGGAGAAGGGCTAGCTAGTTGTCGCAGATTCTCTTGGAGCTCTGTTTCTGGCCATCTTCCCAACAGCAAGACTGATCCAAACATTAGAGATTGGAGCTATCATTGAAAAACTTGCGCTAATTCGTACACAACTTGCAGTTCCAGTCATCCTGGCAAGTATTCTGACTTTGGCTTTTCTAACGTTTGGCTGTCTCTGTTACAATCTCACCCTTCTGTTTGGTGCAGGTTGAGTGCATTGAAGAAAAGCAAGCAAAAGAGGCCTTGAAGGAGGTATCAGCGCAGTTTTTCTTTACTACTTCATTTACAAAGACCAAAGACTTAACAGAACAAAGTCTTTTATCTACAAGGATTAACTAAGTAAATAGTCAAGATGTAAATCAGGTGGGACTGCCTGAGGTGTTCTCCTTGCCCGCTGCTTTAGGGGCAGGATTTTGTATTAATTGTTCCTATATTTGAATATGTAGATTCAAATGGACAGCTGTTCTCACAGGACAGTTCTTTTTCAGTGTTTGTTTTGTGCTGAAGACAAAGCTCATCCTTTTGGCTGAAGGAGGATCTTGACCTGTTTATAGCTTACGACTATAACTCAATTTCTAATTGACATATTTCGTTATATGTTCATTTCTCAGAGTTGGTAATTCGTTTATGTGAATGATTTGACTAGTTTTCTCCCTTTGCATTTTGTGCAAACTTGTTTCAGTGCCTCCAGTAGGAAGCAACATTAGAAATACTATTAAAATACCCCAGTTTGTTTTAACAAAATATGTTAAGTAACACCTGATGGATTAGTCTCACGGTGTCCGGTATGCAGACATGTGAGAATACATGTCTGTACAGATGCTTCATCCTATTTAAGAGAGATGACTCCTTTATGTGCTGACACTGACTTAGAGAGTTTGATCCAATTTTCCTGCTGATGTACATGTCTATTGAAACAAATGGAGTTGTGCCAGCTGAGAGTGTGGCTCTTCTTAGTTTTTCTGTTGTGTCTGCACTGCCACAAACAGAGCTATTGGAGAGTAAGTTGCATTTTTTCTACCTATCACATCATCAGCAAAATTGCTAAAGTAAATGAAAATTTTTAGAGCCTTATATGGAAACCAGCTTTAAGGAGATAAGCATCTCATAGTGCCATCATATTTTCTGTGGTTCAAGGCCGCATAGAGGTTACTGAAAATAATGGCTATGCTAGAAAAATCATCCTGAGTTTCACGTTCTAAGATGTGTTTTCAGATTTGGGTGTTAGGAACTGAAGAGGGTTGTTTACATATCATCTCCCTATGTTTATATCCTTGAATTTCACAAGGCTGTTAGAGTGCTACCTTGAGTAGAGTCTTACTGAAATATTTTTGTTAACTTGCCACTTGTACATGCAAATATACAACAGATCTTGCAAACTGAAAGGATTTGATCAAACATGGGACATGAACAAGTCAGGAACTGGCTTAGAATATTATTTAAGGTTCTATTCAGTGGGAACAAGTGTGGATATAGAAAGTTTTTTTTTGTTCTATGCAGGCAAGGGATTTGCTAAAACTTCATCATTCAAACATCTGTTCTTACAAGGAATCGTTTGTGACTTGGGATGATGAGGTGAGACTGAAGTAGGATTGGTTAAACTGGAACACATGGTTAATGTTGTAGGCCTGTAAGCATTTTTCAGATATAAATTTGGGGTCATTGCTATGAGAAGCTAAAAAAAGTTTATCTGATTTGAAAAAAACCTGTTTTTTTAACTCCTGAATAAACATGCTGTGAAGATATATGGATTGGAGTCTATTGCCTGGCAGTATTGCATGCTGACTCTCAGATTCTGATGTGAATCAGTGTGCAATACTGATTTTCAGGGCTGCATGAAAACCACTTAAAGGAGACTACTGAAAGCTGAAAGCCCTCATTTGCAGATTTTATTCAGTGCTCAGGCAAAACTCGTGTTGATTTTATGGATGTATATTTGACTTGTATTGTCCCATATGGCTTTGGATAAGATGGTTGATATTTTTAAGTAGTAAAACAAATGTGCAGTTTGTTTTAATAACGGAAAGTAAATACTGTCTCCTCTGTGAGAGATTAATATCTCAGAGCACCTTGGTATTGGTGAACATCACACCTAACATTTTGGCCAAGTGCTGGGTTTTCTTTCTTACTGGATATGTTGTTACCTGTGAACAATTAGACGATTTTGGTGTAATGTTTTGTTACAGATATCATCTCTGTTCATTTGCCTGGTAATGCAGCACTCAGGCCAAGGAGATCTTTCAGCTGTAATCAAGGAAAAAAGGCAGAAGTCAGAAAAAATAGCAGACATGGTAAAAAGTACAGAAGTTGAATAGACAGACTCTCACTGCTTTTCTATTTCTTCCTTTATATTCCCTCTTTCTCAAAGCCCTCCTCAAAATCTTCAAAGCACAGTGTTATGCTAAAGGTTGGTTTTGGAAGCTATTTTCCAAAAAAAAATCTGAAATTTATTCTGTTTGATACCCTTCCATATATATTCCCCTTGACAGGTGATTCTGAAGTTCCTGGGACAGATGGTGGATGCTTTGTTTTATATACACAAACAAAATATTTGCCACAGGTGAGTTGAAATCTTGTTCTTTTTGTCTGATAGATTGTTGTTCTTTGCAGTGCCTGTTGGTTCAGCACAGCTGTTCACTTAGAGGCAGTGAACTTTACTGTTCCAAAAGGGGAAAGAGGAGGTAGAAATCCTGGACTTTGTATATAGGTTAGTTTTCTGAGACTGCTGGAATTATCCATTTCTTGAGTTTTGTCTAGAATTAGCTGTTTGAGTGTGGTGTTCTGTTTTTTGTGCTAAAATACTAGTATCAATTTTAATATTAGAATATTGACCATACCTGTTAATGCTTGCTGTGATGGACAAGGTATACTTTGTGTATCTACAGTAAGAGGCAACTGTTGCATGCCACATTCAGATAAATTTGCGTCACAATCACCGATTTTAAAGTATTTCACAGTAAAAGAAAAATATCGTATGTCAGTTGATTATCACTTGTATAGTTAAAAAAATCCACCACAAACAAAAAACCCCAAACCAGCATTCCCCCCTAAAAAACCCACCCCAAACCTTCTGATGTGTAAAGATGCTGGGAACCTGTAGCTATATATCATTAGAGTCTAATTTCACAGGCTGACAGAAAATATTTGTGTTGCAGAAATCTCAAGCCATCAAACATACTTGTGACTGGTGAAGATTCCTTCATGCTTAGCGACTTCAGTACAGAAACGCTTATGACAGATGAGATGAAATGGAAAATAAGAGTGGAAGAAAGTAGCTATTTGGTTTACTTATTTTTTACTTTATTTTTAAGATTCAGTTATGGTGGATATTTTTAGTCCTCAGAGAAAAATCAGCCAAACAGGAAAAAATGATCTTTCCTCCCATTTTTCCACATTCTATTATTTGTCTTCTAAAGTATGAACAGGATATTCATAGGCAATTGCCTGTAGCATTAATTGTGTTCACAACTGGAAATGATAGATATGTCTGTCTCAGAACTCTGCAGCAGATACAGTTGGAATCCTTTTTAGCTTGGTACACATGCAGTAACATCTTAGAAAATTGTTAATTTGTTATAGTGTGTTCCTTAGTTTTTTGTGGCATATCACCTGTAAAAGAAGTCTAATCTCTGCAGAATATCTCAGAATTATTTTTAGACATTTGCCTGCAGTTCATGCATGTGCAGGCAAAAACTCTGTATAGTACAATGCCAGCAACATCACTGTATGATTCTTACTTCAACAGATTGCAAGTCTTGGATGGCTCCAGAAACACTTGTGTTTTCTTTTACTGAGAAATCTGACATCTGGTCTCTAGGTTGTATTCTACTTGACATGATGACCTGCTTTGTTCTGAATGTATGTAATGTTTCATTTTAGATTTAAAATGTCACTGGCCCACCAGGATATCTCTAAACAAGTGTACGAAAGCTCTACTGATACTATACTCTTTACAGCCAGAAGAGATAACTTCATTGCTGCAGGATATTAGACACGATACCAGCCGTCTTGAGGGAGTCCTGACACTAATGCAAAATGGAGATAACAGCTCTTTGCCTTTATTTCCAATTTTATTTACGATGCTACAAATTGAGCCCAGCATGAGACCAACAGCAAAGTGAGTTCTGGATGCTTTCTCTGTATTTTTTTTGGTCTTAAACCCTACCTACCTTCACAAACACAGGAATGTTAGCTAACTGAAAGAGATTGAGTCAAGGCTGCTGATCTTATTGCCTTGACAGCCTGAGATATTAAAAAAAGTCAAAGACTTGGTGTTCATTCAGAAGTGGCATTCTGATATGTGTAGGTGTCCTTTTTTTGAGTTACATTGTAAAATCACATTATCCACAATTTTACAAGCCATTAACTTGAAGCCCAAGCACAGCTTGCTCAGTGTAAGCTCTTTCATTAGCTGTTTTGAAGTAAATTGTTTAAGTTCTGTCAAAAATAATCCAGTTTTCAAAGAAGTGTTATTAGCTTTTTATAGCAAAATGAAACAAAGCCTGTAGAAAACTTTTTTGTCACTTACCTGTTCTAACTTACTAGTACTGCTTTTCTGTCTTGTAATTCTAGGGATCTGACTGATGTTCCATTTATTTGGGAATGCCTGACTGCTGCTGGTGCCTCTTCAGTAAAACTGAAAAAGTCTTTGCCTCCTGAAGTAATAGATGAGCTCCTTGAGGGAGGAATTGAAAGTGTTGGAGGTAATAAGGAAAATAAGATCAATGTAGTGGTGATTTTGGTAGGATGTAAACCCAGGTGTTTTCCAGTCAGGGTGTATTCCACTTGAGAATGCATTATTGGACATACATTTTACTTGAAATAAAATAGTGTGCTATTTGGAGGAATGATCACTGTACAGCCTTTTCTATAACTTTGCAAGATTACCAACCATACCTGCTGCACAAGTTAAATGGGGTCAGAGATAATTCCTCAGAAAACTGGGAAGCCCCACTTACTTTGCTTTCTGACCTGTCTGCCAGTTTATGCCAGCAAAGGATCTGCTCTATTATTTTCCTTCTAAGCAAGGAAGATATCTTAATCTGAAAAGGCTATCAGAATAATGAATTTAAAGCCCCTATCTCTGCTCTGATTTAATATTCTAAAAGGTCCCCAAGGTGTGTAATGCCGATTATACAAGTGAATCGTAACACTTTGTAATATTTAAATGTTTAATGTGTTAGGGGAGAAGTTTTTCTCTTGTAATCTGTGGTTGTTGACATTTTCATTTATATGAATTCACATCTTGCATGAAACAGAAAATTTGGGTGCTTTTTGTAAGTGCTTGTATCAAATAGTTAGAAGAATTTTCTTGGTTTATGTAGAATTCATGCAGGCTTTCTGGGATATAGAAGAAGTACAAGCTAAAGCCATACAGCGCCTTGTCAGCTTTGTAAGAGATAAAAATGGTAAGGCACTATTTTAATTTGTTTATTCTGCTTTTTCCTTACATTTTGAGGTAGTAGGAAGAGGAAAATTTTCTTGTGACAATAAATGAGAATGAAATTGCTCTCTTCCTACTTCTCATTCTTGGAACATACGGGAATAGGCCGCTATTTGATGTGACTGTGTTGATACTTGTTTTGTAAATTTTGTTGAACAGTAGAGGTGTTTTACTGGATGAGAAAAATGGGCACTGGGGAAAAAAAAACAACACAAAACCAACTCAGTGATACTTTAATTGGCAACTAAGGAGAACTGGCAAACTGACATTTAAGGAAGGTAATTCATATCAGCATTGGGACAACCTGGGGGTAATGCCTAGGGCTGTAACACTGATAGAGTAAATATGAAGCTTGATGTGTCAAGTTTCTGTGTGTCTGGTAGAGCTGTATGAGTGAAGACTCTGTATTTTCTGCCAGCACCTGCACATTTTTCATATTAATCTTTCAGATCATGATTAATATTTTCAAAGCACCATGTTAACTCAGTTATAAAATGTGCTGTCATTTGATTGTGATAGCATTTTAATGCTGGCATCAGCTTATGTCAAAACATGGATATTCATTTCTGTAATTGATAAGGAAAAGGAATAATTTGTTTTTTTCCTTGGTTACCTGTATCTTCAATTCTGTTACTGAAGAAATCTTTACTAAGTTATACAGGAAGCTTTGGTTATAAATAACAAAATTAATGGATCTTCATGATTCTCATTCCATCTTGTTGACTGCACTATAAGGCTGTGCACACATCTGACTTGTTTAGCACTTCTGCACTATGGCTTACCATGACTGATACTCACATCTTTGAAGGTGCTCAAAATAGATCCCTAAAATCCATCCAGTTTTTCCTCAGCATTCTTATCATATATTTGTGAATACACTAAATAGCTGTATTAGCTATTCCAAAAGCTCAAAGTCTTCCTAGAACTGGGAGACCTGGTGAAACACTTTCCACAGATTCTGAAAAGCATTTTTTTGACTCATGCACAACGTACTACCGCACAACTTGCTACGTGACTGGTCAACGATGCCAGTGTGACTTAATGAGCAATGTGCTGGCTACACTTAGCTCACGTAGCCTTGCAGCTGTCTTTAAGAGACGTTTCCCCTTAGAGACTACAAAATTCACTCTGTATTGTTCCATCTAAACTTGTATTTTGTTCTTTCATTAAAGAATGTTCTTCCATATCACATTGTCCACAGGGACTCAAACTTATTTGAAACTGCAACTCTTGTGTTTTGAAGTATAGACACCCACTGAGTGTTCTAAACTGTGTAACTGAATGTTTTCTCAAATAATTTTTTCCCCACAGCCTTGCCTTACCTGCTAACGTTCACAGGATTCATCACTTTTGCCATGAAGACTCATGCAGATTCTCTCAGGTTACAAGTAGATGGTTGCAGTTTATTGCTTGAAATTCTTAGTCAAGGTAGAGTTACAAGACTTCCAACTTACGCTGAGTAATACAGTCTATCTCTTGTGGAGTTAGATGTAGCAGATAAGGTTTGAAATGGGTTCAGTAATGACTTCAGGGGATAAATTTAAAGTAATAGCAGAATTTAATCAGCTTTAATAAGAGTCTGGATTCTCATGAACTTTCTTCAGGACTGGCATACATGAATTCTGTATTAGTGTTAACTTTAAACACAGGCTCCTGATCTTAGGCTGCCAAGTTTGTTTTCATGTTATGCAGAGTGTTAGAGTGCATAAATAAGACTCTTGTTGTTCTGATATTTGATTTTCAAACCATAAGTGTTTTTTGGTCTCTTGTGTGGTTCCTGCTGTCACTTTCTTGACAGTTTACCCCAATGACACCTGATAATGATAAAAGCTTGAAAACAGTGTGAATTGTGTTTCAGAAAAAGAAAATTTAAAGCAAAATTTGGATATGTTATGTGAAGAAATGCTGTTAATTGAATCTTTTACTTATGCTGACAGCAGGGGGTTCAGACTTTGTTCAAAACTGATGAAATCTTTGTTCTGTTCAAATGTTTACTTTTGGTAGCTCTAGAACAGGATGAGGTGGTGGCCCTGGATGAGAATGTGACCAGCTCTCTGGTAGACACAGTGAGAAAACACTCTGACAATGAAGAGTTACTTTCATTGGTCTGCACATTACTGATGATGATTTCAGCCACTGGTGGGTCACCTTGTTCATTTTTTGGGGGATTATTCTTCTATTTCTACATTTATAATCTGATCCAAGATATAATGCAAAACCTGTGGCTTCACTGAGATGTGGATGTCTGTAGGTGTTAGTTTAATGGTGGTAATATTATCATAGAATCATAGGATGGTTTGGGTTGGAAGGGACCACAAGGATCATCTAGTTCCAACACCCCCCACCAGCCCAGGGTGCCCAAAGCCCCATCCAACCTGGCCTTGGGCACTGCCAGGGATCCAGGGGCAGCCACAGCTTCTCTGGGCACCCTGTGCCAGGGCCTCACCACCCTCACAGGGAAGGATTGCTGCCTCACATCCAATCTAAATCTGCTCTCTTTTAGTTCTAACCCATTACCCCTTGTTCTGTCACTACACTCCCCTAATAAACAGCCCCTTGCCAGCTTTCCTGTGGGAAAATATTGGTAAGATTGACTAGGTATTGGGAAGATAACACTGCTGAAAGTATCAGATATGCTGGTGAGGCTTCAGGTACTTGCAGAATTGTATCTGTTAGAGTGGTCCTGTATTTAATATTTTTTGGAAACATGTACAGACTGTGCAAGTAGTGCTTGGGAAAATGAGGGCATAGAACTTGGATTCTATTTTTGGCTGTGCCATGGTGAATTGAAACCATTCTAATATCTCTACTTTATTTTTTTCTCCTGGGATTGTAATTACTAAGTATTTATAGTATTTTTTTACTTGTTTTCAGTGTCAATTCAACAGTCATTCCTAGGACTGTTTTTATAAATGGTTACAGAAGGATTTAGCAGCAAGAGGTTAATCTTAAAAAAAAAAAAAAAAGGTACGAAGTGTCATGTACAAATAAAGTTACCATCTCAGACCAAACTATTTTTATACAGGGTTTCTGAATTCTGAAGCTGAGGTAGCTTGAATTGCTAAATTGTAGGCATTTGAAAACCAGTAATTTATACCTTCTCAGTTCCTTTCCTGCTCTGTAAACTTCAGATCTGTAAGGAAAAAGGATAGCCAAACAGCCATCTGAAAGGGTCACTTGTGCTAAACACTATGCTTAAGCGCATCTTGTTAAAGAATTCAGTCTGTTCTCCTGCTTGCTTTTGTCCAGTTGCTGGTATCACGTTACCGGTTTGTTATCACTGTTTAAATACGGTTTGTAGTGTTGTCTGTTGTGAGGACATTGAGTAGGACAAAACCACCAGATTCTATAGGATATCTGTGTTTTTCAGAAGTTGCTGCAGAGAATCTAAGGAAAGCTGGAGTAATTCCAGACCTTCTGTCAATTGTAAGAAATTTTCTTCATAATGAAAAGATCTGCCTCTCTTGCTGTGGGGTGCTGTGGAGCTTGGCTGTGAGTGGTAAGTAGAACACAGCAAGTATTGTGCCCAGACTCACGTGACTGGAGGGCGGCAGGTATTGTGCTGAACAGAGTTCAGACATCCTGCTGCTGGGTCTGGCTCTCTCCTCCTTCCACTCAGGAGAGTTGTCTCCACAGCACTACCAGAATAACTTTTAAGTGATCCAAAGTTAAATGAGAGAAAACTGAAAACTAATGCAGACTTTTTAGCAACGCACTCTGTAATAAGGTGTCAATCTTTACTGCTTAGGCCAAGGTATGGCTTAGGAGCAGACTGTCCGAAATAAAGGGTACATGCAGTTCCTGGTTTGTCAGTCATGTCGCTTTGTTCTGCTCTTGGCAGAGGGAGTGCAGTGCAAACAGCGTATTAGATCAGGTATCAGAATAGCATTTGGGATTAACAGCATCTTATTCCTAAGCATCACACTTCTCTTGGCAGCACTGGGCTACATCTTGAGTTGGTCATCTCCTAGATGACCTTGCTTTTCCAAAAGAATGTGATTGAGAAGGTGGCAGGTGTACTCTTTCCATTGCCTTAGAACTAAACCAGCATCATCCCACAGTGCTGGAGCACCGTGGGTGACTGAGCTGACCCCTTCTTAGGAGACCACGCTAGGAGTTGATGGGATTTGTTTCTGTGCCATGTTCCTGTATAGGTGTGTGGCACTGTAATCAAGGAAAGCTGGAAGCACAGAATGTGCATAATTGCACTTGGTCTGTTTTGTGCAACAAAACACCCATTTGATTTATATGACCAGCTAAATATTGATCCTGCAAACTATTCTGTGAAAAAGGTGGTTATTTTTGGAGGTTTCATGCTGTGATCCCCATGTATAATCATAGAATGGTTTGGGTTGGAAGGGACCACAAGGATCATCTAGTTCCACCCCCCCCTGCCATGGGCAGGGACACCCCCCACTAGCCCAGGGTGCCCAAAGCCCCATCCAACCTGGCCTTGGGCACTGCCAGGGATCCAAGGACAGCCACAGCTTCTCGGGACACCCTGTGCCAGGGCCTCACCACCCTCACAGGGAAGGATTTCTTCCTAATGTCCAATCTAAATCTCCCCTCTTCTAGTTTATACACATTGCCCCTTGTTCTGTCACTACACTCCCCTAATAAACAACCCCTCACCAACTTTCCTGTAGGTCCCCTTTAAGTACTGGAAGGCTGTGATTAGGTCTCTCCAGAGCCTTTTCTGCTCCAGGCTGAACAACCCCAGCTCCCTGAGCCTGTCCTCCGTAGCAGAGGGGCTCCAGCCTTTGCCATAATTTAAATGACAAAGAAAAATTCCTGGTGAAGTTCAGCTTTCTGCTTTAAATGTTACTGTTAGCTTGTAAAATTTGATTTGGTTTTGTACATTTTAAATTCCTTCCCTCTGCTTCTTTTCATACTAAAATAACATTGCACTATTCCGATGCCATCACCCATTATGGTTTTACTGCTATAACTTGACATACAAGGTGCTTGTATCATTGTTACTTGATTAAATAACTCTGCATTTCCTCTTTGTTATGGTAATTCAGAGAATAATGTAGACCAAGCATTGCTGAAAAGCGCTGTCCCTGTTACGTCTGCGGTTCTTCAAGAGCACTTCCGGAACGGATCAGTTACGGAGTCTGCTTGCTCTGCTCTATGGGCATTGTCACTCCAAGGTGTGTTTTCTCAGCTGCCTTGTCCCTTGTGCGCGGCAAAGTATGTCAGACACGGCTGTCTGTCGGTGGTGATCCCTGAAATACAGGGTGCTTGGCCTCAGCAGGCTCTGCAGATGGCAGCAGAGTTAGGAACATGTAGCCTCTCTTAACCAGTCTTCCGTGCCCTTGCTCTCTAATGCTCCTTAATGAAGCTATTTTTGATGAGCTGTAGCTATTATCCAACTAGATGTTGGTGATGGGTACTGTAACAATGGGCAGCTGCAAGAACCTTGTTGTGCAGAGCATTCTTTGGCTTATCTCTTTAGGCCAAGAATCCCATTTGTGTTTCTCCTTTGAACTCGGCACTAGTGTTGTGCAGCACAGGCTGGGAGGTTTGGTTTTATGCCATTTGCTTTGTAAATTGCTAACAACGTTTCAGATTAAAACGCATCTCCTCCATTATGTGCACCAAGAAGCATGTCCTTGCAGTACTTGTGCGTCGTATTTCTTCCTCGTGCAAGAATATTGCCATGTTTACCAACTGCCCTGCGCTCCTGCTGTTGTTCCACTAGAAAGAGCCAAGTAAAACACCCTAAACAATCTCACTTAGTACCCACCAGCAGAATAGGTTGGGTATTCAGGACTCTCCATTCCTTTTGGCTTGGAGAATGAAAGCAAATCTTCACATAAATATAGAAATGTCTCACAGACCCCTGGATCAACTCACAGTAAGACTTTATTGGGCCTTTTTTACTGCAGTACAGGTTTTCTCATGCTTTCTTTAACTTTGATTGCATAATTAAAAAGTCATTTCAGAAACAGGAGGCAGAAGTTGAAATGCTGATGAGTGTTTTTAAGGCTTTTGAGTATATTGAAGTTTGGGGGTTTTGCGTGTGTGGCTTTTTTTTAAAGGTTGCTTAACTGAAAATGAGTATGAGCCCACAACAGCTCTTCTGCTGGATGCACTCAGGATGAACCCAGAAAGACCAGTGCTGGTGAAGAACGCCTGCCGGGCATTAGCAAGCCTTCTAAGGCTATCTGGTAACATTCAGCAATTCCTTTTTTTATTGATTGCAAATGAGCTCGGAAGCAGATGTTTCTGTATAGTCAAGAGTTCACAGTGGGATTGGGATTGGCATCTGCTCTCCCAAGCTTGCAGGATTGGAAGAGGAAATAGTGACACTGGAAGTGTGGTGGTTTTTTTTTTTCTTCCCATGGATACCACATGCATGTTTCAGAAGTGTTAGGTCAGCACAATCTGATCTATTAGTAACTTATTTTATGGTGAAGTTACTTTAACTGTGTAAAAGGGCAGAGTTCAATCAATGTGAAAACATTAGGAAGACTGAAAATAATGGGCATGACTTCCTGGAAAAATATTACATGTGTGCGTGCTGGTTGGAGAGCAGGTAATGCAGCCTGCAGCTACCCATTAGTCCAGCAGTGTTTGTCTCCCTTTCAGAAACAGCAGCTTTGAGATTTATAATGGATGCAAAAGGCAGTGGAATAAACCTGATCCAAGATGCCTACCGCCTTCATTTCGATGATCCAGAAGTGGTGGAAATCATCTGTGTACTGACTAATGAGATGGTTCAGTATGGTGAGATGGTGGTGGTACTTGTCTTGTCTCTTCCTCTCCCCCACCCCCAAAACTGTAACAGCAGCTGCTCAGGGACATGGTAGTTGCTCTTGGGAAAGCCTTGACATATATCTGAGAAGGGAGGATGAATTGGCACTGAGAGTTCATCCCATTTATTTTTGAATAATAAGTGTCCTTCTGATCTTATAACATTATAACTTCATCTTATCTTGCCTTCTCTTTGTGTAGATCTGTCCTCTCTCTGCTCTCCTTTAGCTCCTGCTGAAACCATTGGCAGTTGTGCTAGCAACCATAAATTATCCTGTTAATTTACATTACAGATGATGTTGTCCTGGATATGCTGTCCCAGAAAATGGAAGAATTGCTGTCTGAAATAAAAAACCGTTTTCCATCTAGCATGGTATGTAGAAGTCACTGTAATAATAAAGGGTGGATGCTTACTGTGTTTCTGGTACAGATTTTACCATTCTCAAACAGCTGAAACTACATAGTGTAGAAATTTACAGAATTATGTGTATATGGGGTGAAAAGCAAGTTTGTATGAGTGTTTCTAACTACTGGAGACAAGTGGTTGGAAGTTTTTTCTTTATGCTGTAATATTTTAAAACTATGTTGTGGTCTCTTGCAACATTGCATTGCATTAATGTACTACATTCTTCATACTAAACCAGGCTAAAGTTTACAGGAATAAAGCATATTAAATCCAATTATTTTTGCTTTAAGTGACATCCTTAAAAACCCAAACAAAACAAACCCTTATGGCAGTTTGCCTAAAGATTTAAATTATATTAGATTCCAACAAGCATACTGAAGAACTGGAAAAAAATGTAACTGTTGAAACAGCAAAGCTATTCAAGCTGTTTAACGTGTTACACTAACGTTTCCTTTGCAGTGGTTTGCTGTCAGGAAACCAGTCATTACAAGTTTTTCATCAAGCCAATAAAACTGGTTTTGTAACTTGGCTCTTTTTAGTTAGGTATTTAGCCTGCTTACATAATTTGTCTCTGAGACAGTTACATGCAAACTGGTTCTCTAGTGTTTCCTGCAAGTGTTGCCTGCACCACTTTAATGAACATTGCAGCTATAAGGTAGTGCAGAAAAAAATTGCAAAAGGGAAGCAAGCTGCCTCCTCTGTAATAAACGTAATTCCTTGTTCTTTGTGTCCCCTGCTGATAGACAGCACGGACTGACAAGACCAGAACCCTCGTTCTGGCAATACGGCGTGTGACACGCAACTGCTCAGTCTCTGAAACCCATTCCTCCTTACCTTCAAGTATCCGTTTAGATTATTTAAACCACAGCATTCGTATTCAGCCTGGTAACGGCAGTTGCTTTGGATTTTGCAGAATCAGACCCCACGTATGTTTACAACACCGCTCACTTTAAAGTTAAGACACTTTATTAATAAAGGAATATAAAAATCAGTGAAGCAACAAGGTAATCTTGTATCTGACAATTCTCACATTTCTCTCCAGGAGATAACGACCCTTGTGGATGCAACACTTCTGAAACTGCAGAGGTAAAGGAAAAACTTTTTCTATAAGAACAAGACTTGTATACTTCTGGTTCAGATATAAAAGCTTGGAACCTCCAGAAATACTGTAAAAGATTTTTTCTCTTCAGAAAGGTTAATATTGGGCCATTAATAAACAGTTATATATTCTGTTGATTTAGGTACCACAACTGTGAGACTAACAGCACTAATTAAGAATTCACCTTTGCAGACTTTAAAATATTTCGAAATAAAGATTTTTAGTCTTGGGCGTTTTGGCAAAGTCATCACAGCTTCTTCCTTCATCTATCATAATTTAAAAGCACTTTTTCCACTTATTCCTTTGCAGAAATTTAACTGGTGAAGTACTTGACAAATGCAGGCATTTCTTACAAGTATTGCTAAACACAGTAGTAGGCATTAGGCACAGGTACCATCCAGAAAGGAGATACTAGCAGTAGTACGGCAGCATTCACCTACCAGGTTAGGAAGTGTTGTCTTTTGATTTTTATGAAGTAGCTGCTGTCAGGTCTCTTAAATTGACCTGAATGTGACCTGAAACCAACAAACGCTGCAGATGAATGATTCTACCCTGTGTTTTAAGTTTTACAATTTTTGTTGTTAGATTTGTTCTTAACAGCAGCTTCCCATTTCTTTTTCTCTAAGGTGTACAGTCTCATAGCTGCTTGTGCATCCTGAATCTAAAAGAGAACAGAACAAACAGGACGCTTGATGAAATATAGCTGACATGGCTTAAGAACATTACTGTTAATAAGCAGCTAAATCTTTCATTATTTTAATACATCCTTGCAGTTAACATTTCATAATCTCTTTCTAGATTTAGGTTCTGTGAGTAGTGGAAGGGGATGAATGTGTTCAGAATGCATGGCCCACCACAAGGCTATGCACTTCTCTTTCTGATCCTGACTTGGAAAGCCATAATGAAAACACACTCTTGATGCAGTATCTTGCAGCTACCCTCACAATTTGCCCTGCTTCTTCCGTTCATTCCTCTATTATATCCTCCTGTCCACTGAAAGAAGGGAGCTAACTGCTGAGACTCAGTAGTAGGCTCTCACACTATTTTACCCAACCTGCCAGAGTACAGCAGTGCAGAATGCTGCTTTTAAGGTAAGCAGTTGATACTTGAGAATTACTTTTTTTCGTGGGGATCTTAACAAGAGTTAATATTTAAACAAAATACAGTTGCCTTGTGCAAAAGAAGTTTATGAATGTAAGGAAATAATCCAAGTAGTATGAGACACAACAGTAAGCACGTTTAGATGACAGTCTTACTGCGTGCTGGTGTCCAAGCAGAGCTTGCTAAACCTTCATTGAAAGGTTAGAAGGAAGCTGCAGCATTCTGGATTGAACCTGGATCCTACAGCTACTGTGCAGTACCTTGTTGATCTACCCAAAAATGTATGTTCTGGTGATACATACCGAGCAGTGCTCTGACGTCTGCACCTGAACATTGAGCAGTCTCTCACAGAGCAGTTTCAGTGATGGCCGTCCACTCTAGAAACAGAAGACAGAATCATGCTCTAACACGCTACTTAAAATAGATACGTGTGTGTATAAAAAATAGTAGTTTAAGGGTACTGGTCGAAGTATAGCGCATCTCAGCTTCTACTGGTGAACTGGCAAGAAAAGCTCATGAATGAAGAGATTTGTGTGCACTGCTGAGAGGATTTTGTGTATTACCATGACCCCAAGATTTACATTTGGGGTGCTTTGTTGTGAAAAAGAAAACCTGAGTATATAGTTAAGAAACGTAAAATACCTCCCCATAATCTGAACCTTTACTCCTGCAGTCTAAGCAGAAACTTGAAGCCATCTGTGTTTTTTATATCCCTATGGAAATGATGCCACTAAGACGACGACATCAGCCTTACTGTAAGTAGAACTGTACCGTCTTAGTTTGCTCTCTAGAAAAGCTTTCTGAAGACCATGCAAGTGCTAAAGAATGGGAGAGCCATTGAATTTTGCGCACAGGTATTACTGCTAATGTTTGTACCAAACCAAGTAACATCTACTTCAGCCTACATAAGTATTCCAATAGACTAGGATTTTCAAATGACAAAAAGCAGGAATCTCTGCTTTGGGTAGGAAAGGAGGAAGAGGGCCAGGTAGCAGCAAGTGTAGGAGGGAGCTAGCAGCCCAAGAGACAGTTAATTGAAGCGCACTTTCCCATCAGGTTCTTACCTTGACTCTCTGTCTGAAAGGCTTGTACCTTTGTGTGTCACGTATTTTCTTCTTGGGATGATCGAGAAATAGGACCTAGAACAAATCACATTTCCAGTCCAAAGCGTGCTGTTGCATAGAAATTCATGCAGCCAAATTCCTGCTTTCCTTCCATGCGTTCTAAGAGTTCAAAACCACAAATGGACAAGACCAAGATCATCCAGACATAGTCTGGATTCAAAAACCATGGCTCTACTTAGCATGAGAAACAGAACTGGATCTGGAGGCACCACCTGTAGAGACTACCTGCAGTGCTGGTACAGTGTAAGATACCTGTCTCTGGTAATGACCACCAGCCTGCTGAGCTTTGGGGGCTCACCCCAAACAGGGTGAGCAAAGCATCCAAACAGGCTTTTTGGCTTTTTTTATCAGAAATTCTGGGTTGTTTTTTTTATCCTGGCTCTTTTAAGCTGTCAGCAACTTTGGAAGCTCTAGTTCGGAAGCTGAACTTGAGTGGGCAAGTGACTAGGGCTGTACTTGGTGCAGCATGAAATAACAAAAGCTGAGATAACAGTGGTAAAGCTGTAGCTTCTAGGAGTTTAGCTGTGTTCATCTGATCCAGAAAGATATATATAAAAAATTTTATCAGTCTTAAATTTTTTGAGCCTTGTCTTCAGAATAACACATCTGCAGCCACATACCTTGAGATCATTGCGTAAAGCATGTCCGACTAAAATCCTTCCATTCAAGATGTCAGCAACCTCTTTCTGAACCGTTTTAAAGTCTTCACCTAAAAACACCACACAAGGAAATGCTTCCCATTAACTGCAGTTTACGTAGTTGTCTTATGCATCTAAAACAGTGCATCATTTCTGTGAAGGCAGTTGTACCCTTGGGACTGTAGTTATACAAGTTTGTACAGTACACTAAATCCTCCTCTTGTTACAAGAGCATAAAGAATTCCATAGGCAGTGTAGCAGTAAAAGAAAATTATTCCTCCTATTATTCCCATACCATGATCCATGAGTTAATTTATTCTAGGGCATTAGTGACCACTGTAAAAAGTACTTCCCACAAGTTCTCTTAGCACTTAGACTACATTTTGTTTTCCATTTCCTAAAATAGGTCTAAGACTTATCCAAGCCTCAGCCAACAAGGCTCCTGTCAGAGCCTGTTCAATTCTCCCTCCTCAAAGAACATGTTGGAGGAGAAAAAAACCTCCTACCTGTTTTTATATTCTCAGGGCGTATGCCACTAACAGCTGTTCTGTAGTCAGTCACCTCTTCGGTAGGCTTGACGTACTTGTCATAAATGCACTTTCCAAACTGGTTCACGATAGACACGCGAGCCACGATACTGTCCTCACCCTTGGGTCCCACTCCCACCATCTCGCAGTCCATGGCTACAGCACGTGTCAGCCTAGAAGACAAAGAACAGGCTGGTGATCCCTCTGGGACAGGGACCGCGTGGGGAAGTTCACAAGGTTCACGTGTCGAGACAAACGGGGAAAACTCGGTAGTTTGAGTGTCAGCAGGCTCGGGAGATGTCAGCTTACATTGTGCACCTGCAAATCACAGTTGTTGGAAGGTAATCTCCATGCCTCTGCTGCCATCCTTTCTGCTGGAACGCCACTCACCCTTCAGAAGCCTTTTCTTTAACCAGCACCTGCTCCACAGACTGTTTGGATTGGCCCGTTTCAAGTCCCAGATTTCTTCTTGCAATTTTTGCTGCTTCAGGTCCTATCGCTGCTTCAATATCTTTTGGATCAACGTCATCAAACCAGATTTCAGCCCTGGTAAGTACAGATTTAATTACATTTAACGGTCTTAAAGCAGTTCTGTATCTTTATAGTGTAGGAAAAGCACATTTACTTTTTAAATCAAGAAATAAGCTTTGTGAAAATTAGTCTAGTACTGTCACATATGCAGGTTTGTTGCAGTATCTGAGGGGCAGGGGCAACGTGTCTTATTTGTCTCAAAATTTAGTCTGGGAGAACGTGGCTGTTTGGAATGTGCTGCTCTGTGCTCTGTATGTACACCCCCAAACCAAACACACATACACGTGTGACGCCTGAAGTACTCACTCTTTGGGTTGCTGCTCCATGTGTTCTTCAGCTTTCCTCCTCTTGTGTTTTGGGTCATCTTTCTCCTTTAGAATATTGCCATTTTTCTTTTTTTCTCTGCAGCCTTTTCCATTGCTTTTGGTGCCATTTAAATTCTTATCTGTTGCAACCCCCTTGGATTTTGGCTCAGCCAAAGGGGGACTGGCTTTAGCAGAACCACTGTCCGTCTTATGTGTGGATTTGGCCTTTGCCACGCTCCCGCTCCCACTGACAGCTGGGACCTCTTGGCTGTTTCCCGCTGGGAGTGGATGCTTCTTTTTGGTGCGTGCTTGACACGTAGAGAGGGACTCATTGGAGCTATCTGCCTTTTGTTTCAGTAGCTAAAATGACAAAAAAAATATTGAATAAATGGAAAAAAGGATTATTTCCCTCCGTTTCTGGCCCTGCCGTTGTCCCGAGGGTGTTCTGCCTCAGAGAGGCCCTGTGCTCTCCCGCTGGCTCCAGGGGAATTACCAGCCACGGGACGTCCCAGATCCCTGCCCGCAGCACTGCAGTTGTTGACTGAAGTCGACGAAGCCGATTATTATTTTTTCTAATTACCCCATACAACGTGGGCTGCAGTCAGTGCCAGCACGGCCCCGGCCCCCCGCCCCGGGCGGCTTCCCCGACCCCCGGGGGATGCCCTCCGGTTCCCCTCACCTCCTGCAGCGCCTTCCAGTTGGAGGAGAACTCCTGGGG